>VDFB02006841.1:0-23349 GCA_007258455.2 Sequoia sempervirens | reverse complement strand
CATTGGGTTTTTCATGTAAAATCTAGTGTTCATTGTGTTTATTTTTCTTTGTGTTATCTACATTTCATGTTCATACTTAATAACAGAATAGTATGGTTGTGAAGTTGATAAGTGTTTGAAGTTTTGTGTTTGAATTTGGTGACAACTGATTCACCCCCCTCTTAAGTGTCCTACGCCTTTTAACATGCATATATACAATGAATTTTGAAATGCATAAAAACTAAAAGAAATGTACACAATTCAATCGGAAGAAGTGTATAACACCTACAATTTTGCAAGGTGTGTTTGTCAGTCCTTTTTGCCATTCTTCAAATGTGTCTTTACCATCCCAAGCAAGTGGTTCATAGTATCAAACTCCATGAGGAGTTCTTCTCCATCATCAAGGGTACTAGGTATCAAATTCATCTTCATTTCTTTCTTTTCATTAATCAAATCACTAGAAATATGTGTGTACTTTGCATTCACTGGGTCTCTGAGTTGTCCAAACTACGCTATGATCTTTTCTCTTTGTTTTTACAACTGAAAGAATTATTCATGTAGATTCTCAATAGATAATATTGTGCTCCCATAGACATCAATAGTTAGATCATAAGCACTAGATTCCTTGTCAATCTGGGACTCAATGGATTCCATCTCATCCATTATGGTTTTAGTAGAACTAGGCCACTTCATGTAAAATTGAACTCCTTAGCTTCCTCAATATAATTTTGTGCATCCTTAAGGTTGTTTTGAAACTAATTATGTGTAGTAACACACTTCTCTGTTATATCCATCAACCTTCTATCATTCACATTTTTATTAATCTCCTTTTCCATTTTTTGCTCAAGAGTGCCAAAATAATCTTTAAAAGAATCAAGTCAAAGCTTTAAATTTTGTAGACTAGAAAATGAATTATCAATACTTACACCCAGTACACTCTCTTGCAACACCTTCAATGCTTCATCTATTAGCTCTGCACTCTTTTGATGTATCTGTAGGATCTCCTTTCTCACATAGGCATGGAATACATCACCAAGTTGTAGCTTGTGTAGAGGGGACATCTTCTCCATGTCTACTTTCCCTTGTTGCATTAGAATTTGTAGTGATTGGGTAAAAAAAATAGGTTGGAAATAGAGTTGCATGTTGAACATGCTATTTGAGGAATCTCCAACCAACTTCATATCAACACCTTTCTTTTCCAAAGAATTTTCCTTGTCACTAATGTTTTCTTCTACTTTTTCTTCATTTTTATCAGCATTGTCAGGCTCTTCCTCATCCTTCTTCTCACTATAAACCAATTTTTCATTGTTATCTATAGGAGGAAGATTTTTTATATTTTGTGCCTCATGTATCTATGGGTTGTCTTGCACAAACTCCACTTCAACATTCTTCTATACTTCTAGAAGATGGGAGTTACGTTCTATAAATGCATCCTCCTTTTATGACTCTTCAACATTCTCTTCTGCAACAACATTTTCTCCTACCAGAGGAGTGTTATCAATGACATTTACATCTTCTACAACACTCTCTTCTACATCTGGAAGGGTATCATTCTACACATTCTCTTCTATTTCATTCTCATGTTGAGCATCTTCTTGTTGTGCATATTTTGTTACATTAACTTCTGAAATAGGTGTGAATGTTAAATTCCTCAAGCTCCCTTCGGGTGGTTTTTTTTTTCTAAATACTGGACCACACCTCATTTGTTTGAGATGCTTCCCTTCACTTCTCAATCGGGCCTCAATTTGATAAAATTTGTCGGCTTCTTCCACGTGTCTGCCAAGTGCTCCTCGTAACGATTGCTTCCTTTGCCCTCCTAGTAGGCTCTAACCTACTTCCACATGTCAAGATCGTAGGATCTTCATAGCTGCTTCCCTTCACTTTTTACTCAGGCCCCGACTACTTGCCACAAAGATTTTGCCTACATACACTTTCTGGCAGACCTCACAGTCAATGCTGATAGTAAAGAATGTAGCCACATGTCTTCCCAATGCAAGCTTTCATTGCAAAAAGGGAGAAATGAATCACAGGCTGCAACCTGCTACCACATGTCTCCTCAACAGGGGTTCTATTGAAGGGAAGGATGGAGCGAACAACAAGTTGTGACATAATACTATGTTCTAACTTCCTCCACTAGGGAGCAACTCTTGTCTGTACACGGTTTTTCTGGGACCACTGCCATCATTAGTGGGGGATGTATCAGACTAGGGGGTGACTACGTTCTATGGCCCAAATCTTTTCTGTTACAATGGCCGAGGGAAATCATTGTTGCGGCCATCATTGCTCGAGATATAGAACCTTTTCTTTTACTAGCCCACTAGGCAGTGGGATTACTAGATATATATACTACTTCTTCCTTCGAAAGAAGGTTTGGAAGATATAGAAAAATTAGGGAAAGACACCAGGCCTTTTATTTCTTTTAGATTATTGTATGAGACTCTCAGAATGTGCCATTATTCAGCCCTTTTGTTTTTCTTAAGCTATTTGATAAACATTATACTATGTCATTATTGTCTTGAATTGTTCATTTACAGAACTTCTATGATTTTAATACAAGTTTTTTGGTTTAGATCATGTCTTTGACTCCTCTTTTCAGTGAATGTGTGTAAAAATTATTTTATGTCATTAAATGAATTGTTCAGTTCTTTATCTTTGATTTCTCTTATTCTAGGACATAGAAGATTGTTGATCGGGCCCTTAAATCAAATCCCAAAAGATAGATTTACCGTACCTATATCTACTCCTTGGCACATCACCTTAATTAGAACTTTATTTTTTATATCTACTTCATTTTCCCATTCCAAAATCCTAATTACAAAAGAAGTTGACTTCTTTAAAAACCTGGAGGTCACTCAGTTTAGTGCAATTGGTCCCCCCATTAATTGAGTTTTCCATAAAGGTTGTTACCCTGCCAATTTTTGGCATCAACAATTTTTTTTTTCTGGCACGCCTGATGGGACTCCTTAAATGAATCTAGACCTTAAGAGGGTGTATGAGCCATCGGCTTGTTCCTAGGTCCCAAACAGTGAATAACCCTGGCTTGTTAGTGTTGCCACTAGGGACAGTACAAGTTGTGACCTAATTTGTGAATGTTTTTCTTCCTCCGCCCCTTCCACTAGCCATGTTTCCAGCTTCTAATAGAAATTATGTGGTATGGGATGCTGAAAGTCCCCTCATAGCGCCAGTAGTACCCACCGTTTGGGCCCCTGTCCTAATCTCCTCTTTAAAATCTATACCTAAGTTTGCCAAAGATGGCTCAAGGACACCCTCTAAACATCTACAAGATGTGGCAGATGTGTGTTTGGTGCATAGAATCACCACCCAAAATGTGGCACTAAGGCTACCTGTAACCTCTTTCAAGGGAAAAGCGTTACATTGGTACCGCACTTTGCAGGCTAATACCATCGATACCTAGGACCAGCTCAAAGACCCTTTCTATGAAAGATTCTCTAATGATGGAGACAAATCTTTACAATATCATCAATTAGAAATCATAAAGCAAGCCCCACACGAAGCTATGACCGACTTCAACGCCCAATCCCACAAAACTTGGCAAAGAGTCCAAGCTGCTATCCACCCTCTGGTCGAGATGGCATTCATGTTCTACTTGAAATCTATCAATGATGACATCTCAATGATGATCTAGTATGTCATCATAACCACTCTACCGGATGCATATAGCATCATAGTCAAAGCAAAGAACAATCTGATAGATGTTGGAAAATTTTCACCTTGACCCATCATGCCTATATTTCTTGAGATATCAAATCTTGCTCTAAAAGTAGCATCAACTAGCATGCTAGCCCCTCCTCAATCTATGTACACATATTTGAGTACCCCACAAAGTGTCACTTCTACATCTATATCTTCAAAGGATGGTATAAGCGATGTCAAGGAGACGTTGTGGGCTATGGCCAATGAAATAACCATCATCAAACGAAACCAAGCCACCCCTCCAAAGCCAACCTATTAGAATTATTAGGGTAGAAGATCTTCTTACCAACAGAACCAGTTCCAAGGAGGCAATCACTCAAATATATAGATGCTAACAACTAATCAAATAGTACCTATGCCTTCTTCATTACAAAGTGCCAACCCGAGCTCAAGTAGAGAGCTAACAATGGGGAAAAACAATTTAGTTGATGACATCAACCCCTGGTGCTTCCCTTGTGGTGACGCACATATGCCCCAAAATTTCTTGTGTGAAAACCTACAACAAAAGGTGTCAGAGCAACGCAGTCAAGGTGTGACGTCGAACCATGGAGGTTATGTATATGCCTCTCCATAAATGGAAAATGCGGTACTTACCATAAAAATGCAAGGGATGTCCTTGGAGCAAGAAACAAATATTGCTCTCGATCATGTGCTCTTCTCATGGATGGAGGAAGAGGAGGTCATGTTTTCCAATGATTCATCTGCATCAAAAACCCTACAAGTGTAGTACAATTACAACACTCACTTAAAGAGGAGATTCACAGGTGAACCAGTTGTCCCGCAACTAGTCAGTCCGCAGCCAAAAGGTGCTTCCAACTAGACACCTAGTACCTCTGTAGTGGCACAACAATGTCCACCATAAGGGAAATTGTTATAACCAAAGCTAAAGAATAGAAGCCTCCAAATACACCACCATTCAATGTGGTGGAATAATTGAATAATTTGCTAATGTGTCTCTTTGGGATATCTTAGCTATTCTAGAGCAAAAGACATTACTATAGAAGGATCTCTGGGAGGATCCAATTATTGAGCCAACAGAGCAATCGTTCAAGAGAAAGGTTGTTGATCAATCACCTACTGCCAAAGTTCTCATGAATAGCATAGAGGAAGCCCCTACTGAGGTTAAAGATAAGTTGAAGCCAAAACCATTCTTCCTAACTCTTATTGTGGGAGAGAAATTATTGCACAATACCATGATTGACTCTGGCACTAGCACTATAGTCATGCCCAAGCAAATAGTTGAAGCCCTAGGACTAAGCTATGAGCCTTTAAAGAAGAGGGTTATGTAGCTTGATGGGAACAAAGTTGAAATTGTAGGTGTTATCAAAGACCTCCCCTTGACTTTTTTCTCCTTCCCTAGCATCACAATTCCTTAAGATACTGTGATCATAGATGTTCCCCCTATGTTCGGTCTCTACCTATCTTGAGAATTCACTTCGAAGATAGGAGGGTATCTTTCTCTAGACTGGTCACACTTGATCCTAAGGGCCAAGCATGGAGCTAAAATAAAAATTGTGTTTGAAGCTCTGCATTTGGAACATGTGGCCAATCAAGCTATGATTAACTTTGAGGCTACTCATGCCTCTTTCACCAAGGAGGAAACATATTGCACCGAGTTTCTAGAAGATGAAAATGTGACTGGAGATCATACTGATAAAGAAGTTCTCCTGAGTGAATACATAAATGTTGATCATTTCATAAATTATCATGCTACCAGGTTGGCCACCTATGTCATCTATGATGAAGATCAAGTTCTTTTGAAGGTCATAAAGGAACCTAAAAGTGACCAAGCTTCAGAGCTATGGATGTTACACTTTGATGGATCAAGGTGCAAAGTGGGCACAAGAGTCAGGATATGTTTGATATCCCTGTACAATAAAAAGACACTTCGGTCTTTCTGCTTCTAGTTCGCTTGTTTGAACAATGAAGATGAATATAAAGGACTAGTGCAAGGTCTAAGCCTTGTGGAGTGGATGGGCATCAAGAAATTAATGGTGTTCAAAGATTTAGAAGTAGTAGTAAACCAAGTCCAAGGGGTCTCTGCTGCAAAAAATGTTCGCATGTGATCATATAGACATAGATTTTGGGACCTGATATAGGGTTTCGAGGCATTCAACATCTAGACATTACCCTAAGAACAAAATGTTGATGCAAATCGCATGGTAGCAATTGGATCTTAGTTTGACCCTGCCTCTGACCTAATACATAATAAACACTCTGTACGAGTGATAGTCTAATTGGAAATTCCAGCTAATTATCAGAGTTGGTAGGTATTTGACAGCAATGAACACATTGCCTCATTCATCCAATAGTCAGGAGATTTTGCTGACCAACTCCAACTGAAGATTGTTGAAGCCTATGATGAAAAAATCATTCAGCTAAGGTCTAATAAGCTTTTAAAGGGATCGGTCACTCTTGAAAACTTGTTTTATTGTGACGATGCAAGAAATGACAAACATAAGTTTATAGCAAATAAAGGCAACTATGCGAACCTTTAGGTCAAAGATGGAAGGAAGCTCAAAGTTGGGAAGGACGTCCTGCATCATGATAAGGAGAGGCTCATCAATTTCTATGAGAATTATGAAGGAGTGGTGGCCTGGTCATACGATGAGCTTAAGGGATATGATCTTGACATCATCCAACATACAATAGAGCTGACGGAAGGCACAAAACTAGTCTGTTAGAAGCAGAGGTCGATGAACCCAAAGATTGAAGCCTTGATGGTGCAAGAATTGATGAAGCTAATTCAATCTCAAATTGTCTTCTTGATTAAGCACAACACATAGGTATCAAACCTGGTCCCAATCCAAAATAAGAATAGAGACATCTGCATGTGTGTTGATTTCTGAGATCTGAACATAGCATCCCTAAAAGACCATTATCTGCTGCCTTCTATGGAATCAATCCTACAAACAGTGGGAAGATTGGAAATGTTTTCTCTGGTAGATGGATTCTCTGGTTATAATTAGATTTAGGTCAAAGAGGAGGACTGACACAAAACAACATTCACTACCAAGTGGGGAGCATTCACATATACAAAAATGCCTTTCAGCCTCTCAAATGTGGGGGCCACTTTCCAGCGGGCAATGGATATCTCCTTTAGAATAATGATCAACAAGATCATCCTGATATATTTGGATGATATGACTATTTTCTCTAAACATAAGGATGATCACTTTGATCACCTTGAGATAGTTTTCAAAAAATGCCAGGAATTCGGGGTATCCCTGAACCCAAAAAAATGTGTCTTTGAGGTACTACAAGGCAAGCTATTGGGACACATAGTGTTCAAAGAAGGAATCACAATTGATCCCAAGCGGGTGAAAGCAATCAAAGAGCTTCCCCTTTTGGTCAACAAGAAAGGAGTCCAATCTTTCTTGGGGAAGGTTAACTTTGTAAGCAAATTTATTTCTGATTTTGTAGGAATGATTAGGCCAATCACCCTGATGCTAAAAAAGGATCAATTATTAAAATGGACTAAAGAAGCTAGGGAATTTTTTGAGAAGGTTAAGGATGTTATTTCTTCAGCTCCTGTGTTGTTTAATCCAAACCTATCAAAGGACTTCATAATGTATGTATTCAGTAGAAAATCAAGCATTGCTACTATCTTAACTGAGAAAGATGATGAAGGAAAGGGAGAACATCTAATAGAACTTCACTCCCAGACCCTAAAGGAATATGAGAAGAACTACAAATTTGTGAAGAGGCAAGAATTCACAATTGTTAAGGACTCAAGAAGTTCCAACAACTAATATCTTGCAATAAGGTGATTGTTTATGTTGTGCATTCCAGTATGCGCGAGTACATCATGGAAGGAGAAATCACCAAAAAGAGGGATAATTGGATCACTAAGATCCTTGAATATGACATTAAGTTCAAGCCTACAAAGACCATCTAAGGAAGAGGATTATGTGAATATCTAGTGCATGATGAGGAAATGATAGCCAAATAGGAGCAACCGAAAATGATTCTAATGAATGAGTCTGAGTTTGAAGGATGTTGGCTGGTAGATAGAGTGAGATTCATGGACACAGGAAAATATTTATCAGGCCTTCCTTCTCAAAAGAGAAGATTCTACTGACTACAAAACAACAGGTATGCGCTCATCGAAAGGGTCCTTTTCAAAAGGAACTTCAATAGCGTTCTATTGCGGTGTGTCACCATAGAGCAAGTGAAGAGAATTCTCGACACTTTCCATAGTAGTCCCGTAGGAGTAAACTTCTTTGCAAAGACCACAACCATCAAAATTATGTGTGTTGGGTACTTTTTTCCTACATTTTTCAATGAGTCATACTCCTTGGTAAAAGCTTGCAAGGAATGCCAATTCTTCATAGGGAGAAGAAAAAATTCCATGATGCCTCTCAATCGGATAATAGTTGATGAGCCTTTCACACAATGGGGCCTTGATTTCATCAAGATGATTAACCCTGCCTCTAGCATCAGACATAAATGGATTCTAACGAAAATGGACTACTTTACTAGGTGGACCAAAGTGAAGAATGTGATGGAGGAAGAGATAGTGGACTTCCTTGAGGAACTGGTGATGAGATTCGTCCTACCCAAAACCATCATCTTCGACAACGCCAAGCTTTCCTAGGCTCTAAGGTATGTCAATTCACACTCGCGCATGGCATATTCTTGAAAAAATTGTCAAACTACTACCCACAGGGGAATGGCCTTGCGGAGTTGACTAACAAAAACCTAGTATGACACACCAAAAGAATCAGGTCGGAACACCAATGAGAATGGCATAAAAATATTTGGGTGGCACTCTAGGTGGACCAAATAACTCCCAAACAAGTCCTTAAGACTTTCTCATATGAACTAGTGTATAGAAAATAAGCGTTACTGCCTATCTCCATGGAGATTCTAGCACTACAATTGCTCAAATCTCTTGAGGTGGAACAAAATGGCACCATGGAGGTTTAGTTGGTTGAGTTCCTGGAAGTGCAAGAAAAAAGGGGAAAGGCCCTAATAGCCATGTCCAACTGCCAGTAGGTGGTTAAGAGATGGTTGAACAAGAAAGCCTCACACCAAGGTCTAAAATGCGGGGACCTAGTGCTAAAATTCAATGAAAAGGCTACAAAGTCAGGTCAACACGAAAAGTTTGACAGCCTCTACGAAGGGCCTTTCAAAATAATTCAATGCAAGTAGCATAATGCATTCGAATTGGAAAACATGGAGCAAGAAGCATTGGGGATTCTTGATAACAGAATCCACCTAAAATTATTCAATTAAGCTTCTAGATAATTCTACCAGTGTAAATATGTAAGTAGTGTAATTATTTTTCTTTTGTATTTTTTCAGCTAGTCTTTAAATAATTAAATTATGTAGTGCGAGGAAATAGAAATGAATGGAACCCATTACTGTAAAGGGTAGAGAGAGATAAAAGCAACCCATGAAGCAGAGAAAAATGACACCTGTGTGTGTGAAAATTAAGTGCATAAATGAATTAGAACCAGTTCAAACACACCAATAGAACATTATAACAAAAACAGAAATATAAAAGGAATAGAGATGTGCAAACTCAGTATCCTGTTTCCGTTGTCGTCCTATCGTCCTCTATCTTTAGTGTTTTTGTAGATTCCATCCTTGTGTTCTCAGATTAGTGGCTAGGCTCAACAAACTGTCTTCCTAAAGAACGAGATTTTGCTATGATATGAATGCATGATTAAGCTATGATAATGATTTTAGCTAAGAAACTTGAAATAAACAAGATGCTATGATAAATGAATACTAAATGAATTAAATGCATAAACTCTACTTAATTGCCTATTACCAATGTTTGGATTCACACAGGTATTTATAGGGCTTTCTGAATGATTCTAATTGGCTGTCTCGATTGACGGTTGTGATAATTCCTGGCAGATCAAACGGTTGAAGAAAGATGAAACTGAAGGAGAAGATGGAAGAACCCTAGAAATAGATTTTTCTATTTTATTATGAAAGAGGAAAAAGAAGGGAAGATAAGAATAAAAGAAAGATTTAAAGCTAATAAATAATTAATTAAAAAAATCAATTATTTATTTGTGGAGGACATTCAACTTTCCTGAATTAAATGAAATATTTAATTAATCTTTTAAAAGCAAAAGAAAGTTGGTGATAAGAAAAGAGCTTTAATCATGTTTTATTGAAAAAAGCAGAATATCTCATAATTAAATAAAATATTTAATTATGATATGAGAAGATTGCACAATTAGGTTAAAATACCTAATTTTGATTTTAGAAAGAAATCATAAAGATATTTTAATTAAATAAGATTTATTTAATTAAATCACTTTTATGTTCAATTGTTCAATTAAAATGAAACATTTAATTAATTAGAAGAAGAAATTAAAATAGAAGAAAAGGATATTTAAATTTAATTAAATCAAAGATTTAATTTAAATTCAAACAAATGATAATTAACTTAAACAAACAGAATGCATTTATTTAATTAATTAAGTGATCGGTAGAAAATACCAAACAAAATAAAATTCTATTTAATTAAGGAAGAAGAATAAAATGACGTAGAACAATATAATTAAAATTAATTAAATTTAATCATATGACTTTAGAAAATTAACAAACAATAAATATTAATTAATTGCCGTGATTATAGACATTACGACCATTTTCAGCGTGTATATGACTTACTATTTCTAGTAAGTCGACCTAAACGAGCTCATATGGACCTAAAAATTTACCCCAAGGAGCAGAACTGAAAAACATTTCTAGTTATGAAAGAATCATCTTAATATCCTGCATGGTTTGGGAGATATTAAAGTTTCCATCTCGAGAAATTTCCCCAATGTAGCTTCAAATTCAGATGTGAAGGCTTTAGAGGCCTTGAAATAGCTTGAAAAGTCGATGAAACGATCTTTGATTGATTCAACATTGTATATCTCTTTGACAACTTTCCAATGATATGGAATAATAGCAAAGCAAACACCTAGATCAAAAGTTATGGCCCCGCGAAGTTGCCCCTCTAAAAAGTGAATTTCATTTAAATTTCTTTTTAGGCAAGAAATCAAATGGTGGGACTTTTGATGCCAAAAAAAAGGGAAAGTTACACTTTCTAGAACATTCTAAGGTTGTAATTGGGTAAAATAAAAGGGTTAAGTGGGGGGTTGTGGCTCCATTAGTGCAGATTGTGACTCTGAATAATATATTTTGTTTTCAAAGCTGATTTTGTTGTAATGAATTCAAGCCCATGAGGCTGTAGCATTGTAAGTTTAGAATCTGTAATTTTATTTTCTAAAAATAATTGAAAATGAGTTATTTTTTGTCTTGCATCTTTTGTGTTGGTATCCATTGTTGTGTTTTGTGTGGGTTTTGGGCAGTGTGGCACTCATCAACATCCATGCTAATTGTTAGGTTTGCACATGTTTCAAGTTTGAACAAATCAAATGCCTAGTTATTGTTAGACTCTCTCTTAGCTATTTAATGATGTAATTTTTTTCACATTTTGACAATGTTAAACCTTTCATCTTTAATTTTTTTTTTGTGTGTCCATTTTTTAGTAAAAACCATTGTTTGGTATTTTTTCGTTATAAATTATTTGTTCATTGAAATTTCAAATAAATTACATTTTTAGAAACTAGACTCCATTATACCATATTAGAAAAAAAATTTACAATTAGTCTTCAAAATTTATAGGGACCTAGCATAGCCAAAATTCTATTTTTCAGGATGTGTCCACTTTGAAAATTAGTAAAAAATCAAATATTCATTAAAAATTATAAAAAAATAGGTATAAACTACATGTTGTTAGCTAATTTCTCACTAAAGTGATTTTAAAAATACCAAAAAATGTTAACCTTTTGAGGGATCCACAAAAGTCGCTATGTTATGTTTTTTTGACAAAAAATAACACTAATTTATGTGGATTCCTCTTTTGCACCCCTTAATCTCTACTATTTAAAAAAAAAATAGTAGTTTAGAAAGTAGACTCAGAGAACTATGATCCTTGTTTTTGTTGCATCTAATTTTTTTGACTGTAACTATCCTCAATTTCACATCCAAGCTCAGTATTTCTTGATTTTAGAAAAAGAGTGGCCACTTAAGACCCCTTTTTGGCACCCCATCATTTTTCACTTACCCAAACCTACTATACCAATTTTTGTATATACTGGATGCTTAGTGATAAAGACAAATCTATCGAAGTTATAAAGTTTTGTATATAGCAAGGCATCCAAACTATTAAGCATAGTTAGATACAAATCAACTGAAGATGAACAAGATGTAATGGCTACTTTGGTAGATCTGTAATAATTTTTGATATACTATATTTAATACAAAAAAATCTAAATTTTCTAAGTGTCAACAATTCTTTCTTATACTCAGCTCTACTCTGCAACTTCCTGCTTTGGCTGTTTTTCTAAATTTCCAGCCCCTGTATTGATTTGACTATTTCATGGGATGGTTAGGGGGATGGTGGGAATGCTACCTATTCCAAGGAAGATTTCTCTTTGTCTGGTGTTGTGTCTATGGTGGCAGCGACCAACCTAGCTATACCCCATGTGACTTCTTTGCCTTGTACTTTCATCCTTTCCCTTGGGGAAAATACTGAGGGTCTTTCTAGAAAGTCGCCCTTATCCTCTAATTTTGGGCTTGACTCTTTCCTCTCTATTGAAGAATTGGTTTCCTATGTGGATAAATTGGTGGGTTTTGACTCACTAGCTTTGGGTAAAAGGTTGTCAAAGTCTGCTTCCTACTCTGTGATTGGCTGGAAGTTGATGTCCCTAAAGCTCTCATGTTGAAGGCTATGGATAATCTCAAAATGGCATTGGTTGGAAATTTTTTGGCTTATAGGCTAAATATAGAATTGGTATGTCAATGGGCTACTTCTACTTGGAATCTTAAAGGTAGCATCACTATTAATGCCATGCCAAGAGGTATCTTCCTTTTCTCTTTTATGGTTTATGAAGATATGCTTAAGGTTTTAATTGGTGGCCCTTGGGCCTTTGAATCTGGGTTTAAAAACTTTCTTTCCCTCTACAAATGGAAATCGTGTTTTGATCCTTTGGCTAACCTGGGTGCCTCCACTTTAACTTGGGTTTGCCTACCTAGCTTACATCTTGAGTTTTTGGAAATGGGTATTTTGAAAGGTATGTCTAACTCTTTTGGTAGTCTTTTGGCCATTGATAAGATCACTCAAGAGAGGTCTAGACTAGTATATGCTTGTATCTATGTAAATGTGGCTATCAATTTGGTCTTGCCATATTCTCTCCTTCTTAAGTCCAAAATTGGTAATTGGACCCAACCTTTGGAATATGAAAATACCTGTCTCTTTTGTCATTTGTGCAAGAAGTTTGGTCACCTCATTGACTCTTGTGAGAAGAAACATGACGAGGGTACCTTTGCAAATGAGAAAAATATGGTCGAGGGAACCTCTGCTATTGATCTTACTTCAGATGATCAACCTTCTGAAGTTCCTGCTATCCCTTTGGCTTCTGTCCCCCAATAGAAGGAAATCCAACTCCCTATTTGGAAGGCTATTCTAGTTGAACCCCTTGCTATTTATAATGACTCGGTTAGCTTGAACACTAAGGTTCTTGCCCCTATTTCTAGTTTCCCAACCCCTATCTTTTTGAAATGTGTGATGCTAGATACAGGGGAAGAAATGAATATGACCTCTGGGGATGAATCAAAGGAGGTCACCCTTATGGAGGATAATTTACAGTCATCCCTAGGGAAGGTTTGAGATCCTGGAGTGGGGGTAGACTTGGAAGAAGGAGAGCTAGTGCATTCTGAAACCAACCTATCCTTGGAGGAAATGTCTTTCTTATCCCAAAAGGAGGTAGGAAACTTGAATGACTCTCTGGACTTGCTAGGATTTCCACCTCAGCCCAGTGATAAAGAAGATGAGGATGAATGGTCACAAGCCCCAATCAAGTATAAAAATAAAGACAAGCTAGATGTTCGGGGGGAAATAAGGTTGGTAGACCATCCCAAAAGGATTCCAGAATTATAGAAACTTTCAAGGATGTGGCTGCTAGGAAGTAAATAACTTTGGATTCAATCATAGGATCAAAGTCCAAAAATAAGTAACCCTGGCCGTTTCTCTGGAGTTTTGGAGGTACGGTACCCTAATTTTCTCTATGAAGTATCTCTCTTGGAATATTAGGGGCCTTTATAGCCCATACAAATAGTTTTTGGTTAAAACCTATATCTTGGACAATAAAGTGGATGTTCTTCTCCTCCAAGAAACCAAGATGAAGAAGGAGGCTTTTGATAAGAATATTTTGAGTATCTGTCCTAGTGTGAATTATTTTGTTAATGAGGCTGAAGGGGCTTCTAGAGGTATAGCTACCCTTTGGAACCCCTCCAAATTAAAATAAAATGTGTGCTCTGCAAGTAGGAACAATCTAATGGTGACCCTAGAGGATTTGGTTTCCTAGGAGAAATGGAGCTTAATAAATATCTATGCCCCCAAATTAAACAAGGACAAGCTGCTACTTTGGGAGAAATTAAATGATGCAATTAAAAATAGGAAATATGGTCATTAGATGCTGGGAAGGGACTTCAACTCCCCCCTTTCCCTTCAGAAAAGTGGGGGGGGGGGCTGGAGGACTACTCAGACAACATGATGGAGCTTGCTAAATTCCTAAACTCAGCTGACCTTATTGATATCCCTCTTCAAGGCTCTAAGTACAACTGGTCTAATATAATAAATCAAAACCATCTGATTCAAGTCAAGTTAGATCGGTTTATGATCTTTGACAATTGGAATAAATCCCAATTCCTCTCTCTTTTAGCTCTCCCTAGATCTAACTCTGATCATAATGCTCTCATGCTTAAAATAAATGTTGATCACAACATGGGTCCATTCCCTTTCATATTTGAAATAATGTGGAGCCTTCACCAAAACTTTGCTGCTCTTGTTAAAAGTTGGTGGGAAGAACCTATAAGTGGCACCCCTATGTTTTGTCTAGTGGAAAAGCTTAGTAGAATTAAGAAAAGAGTGAAAGTGAGGAATAAGGTGACCTTTGGAAATATCTTTGAGATTAAGAATTCCTTGGGAAATAGCTTAAAGGAAGTTTAGGATCACATGGAGGCCAGTCTTGTAGATGACAAGATATGTGCTAAGGAAAGAGACCTCAGATCTCAATGGTTTAAGTTTAAAAAAAAGGAGGAAATCTTTTGGAAACAAAAGTCTTGTGTTCAATGGATAACTAAAGGGGACAAAAATACTAAATTGTTCCATCAATCTACCGGGAATATGATCAAATCACTTTTGAAAGAGGATGGCTCTACTGTCTCCTCTGAAAAATAAATTGTTCAGGAAGCTGTTAACTTCTCCTCTCACCAAATTGCCTAGGGCAATGTAAATTAGGTACATGATGACTTTCTTGAGGTGGTCCCTAAAGTTATTTCTGATCTTGATTTAAAGAATATGACTAATGTTGTATCTATGGAAGAAGTTAAAAATGCATGTTCTCTTTTGGTGCTTTTAAAGCCCTTGGCCCGAATGGGTTTTCTCCTTCCATTTTCCAAACTTATTGGGATATTGTAAAACATGACCTTTTTAATGCTGCTAGGGATTTCTTTAGGTCGAGTAGGCTCCTAAACCAACTGAATTCCACCTTTATTACCCTCATTCCTAAAAATATTGATGCCTCCTCAATGAAGGATTATAGACCTATAAGCCCCTGCAATACAGTTTATAAAATCTTCTCTAAAATTATTGTGTTAAGGCTCAAACCAGTGTTAGGAAAAATGATTGCCCCAAATCAGAAAGGTTTTGTCCAAGCTAGAAATATTCTTGATGTTTTCATCTCCACTCATAAAATTCTCCACTCTATGGACCATTGCAAAAAAATTGGGATGGCCTTCAAAATTGATATATCAAAGGCCTATGATAGAGTCTCCTGGTCATTTCTTTTTGCTTTCCTTAGGAAGTTTGGGATAGATGGAAGATTCCTTAAGCTAATCTCTACTTTTGTAACCTTCCCCATGTGCTCTATTTTGGTTAATGGTGTCCCCCAAGGATTTTTCTCTTGTGGTCATGGTCTTAGGCAAGGTCACCCCCTCTCACCCTATCTTTTCATTATTGTTGTTGAGGTTCTTGGAAGGAATATTCAAAAGTTGGTGGACTCTAAAGCCCTAAAAGGTGTTAAAGCTACCTCCTCTCTTTTTCCTTACTCCCACCAACAATTTGTGGATGATACTTTCATGTTTGGGGAAGCCTCGGTGGGGGAAGCAGGGCTTTGGAAACATGTTCTAGATGAATATGTTTTTGTTTTTGACTAGTTTATCAACTATGAAAAAGTAAGATAAAATTCTTTAATACTCACCAATTGGTAAAAGAAGAGTGGTGAGAATATTGGGTTTCCAGGAAGCTATCGTACTTGATGCATACCTTGGGTTACCTTTTATTTCAAAGAAGTTGGAAAATAACTACTGGAATCAACTGATTGAGAGAGTTCAAAAAAATTTGGCTGGATGGAAGGGGAAGCTTCTTAGCTTGGTAGGGAAGATCCAATTGCTAAAATCCCCCTTACAAAATATTCCAATTTACTACTTGTCTATTTTCAAAATTCCTACCTTTGAAGGGGAAAAAATTGAATAGATTCAGAGAAAATTCATGTGGTTTGGAACTGAAGAAAAAAAAATTGTCTTTGGTTAGTAGGGAAAAAGTGTGCACTCTAAAAAGGGTTGGTGGTTTAGGGATAAGGAGAATCGATTTCCTTAATGAATCCCTAACTGCTAAAGTTGATTGGAATCTTCTGGAAGGGTCAAAAGACTAGGTGAAGATTTTCCAAGCCAAGTATCTAAAGAATAGGAACCATGGCTATTTCCTCTCTATGACTGACCTTCCTAGTGGTTCTATCTTATGGAATCACCTAGTTAAAATTAAAATTGTGCTGAAATTGGGGGTTAGAAAGAGAATTGGAAATGGTAAAAATACTGACTTTTGGAAGGACCCATGGATTGAGATTTATACTTTGTCTTCAACTGATGGTCTAAATCCTCTCAAACAAATCCTAACTAGGATATGTGGCAAAAAGGTTTCTGACTATGTCAATTGGGAGTTGGATGAACCTAATTGGAAGGAGTTCAATATGCTATTAAGGAGGGATGATTTAAGAGGCCAAAGACAGATAAATTAGGATCTGACCCTGTTAAGGATTCACAATGTAATTGGGGAGGTGAAGTGGTTTAATAGGGAAAGGGAAGATTAATGGGTATGGATGGGTAGCTCTTTAGGTTGTTTCTATGTAAAACAGGCTTATGAGGAATTGGTTAAGCCCTTGTTAGGCATCAAAGATCATCACTAAGAAAAAGTGTGGCTTAAGAACTTGGTTCCAAAAATTAACTATTTTTGGTGGGTTGCTTGACACGGTAAAATTCTTACCATTGAAAACCTGGTTAGAAGGGGGTTCCAGTTGGTTAAAAAATGCTCCTTCTGCAAGTAGGATGAAGAGCCAATAATGCACATATTTTTCCACTTCCAGTTCTCAAAGAGGTTTGGTCCTTCTTTCTACCATTGTTGTTCACTGACTAGATGTTTCCTCACTCTATGAAGTTATTTATAGAAAGTTAGTCATACTGCCCCTTCTCCCATAAAGTTATTATTGATCTTTGGAACTAGGTTCCCCCCTTTGTTACCCAGAGAATATGGAAGGAAAGGAATAATAAGATCTTCAGGGAAGTGGAGAGAAGCAACCTGGAGGTTTGTATGATAATAAAAACTCAGATTAAGGAAAATATGGAGGCTGGAAGATACAGTGTCTTTGAAGTTTGGCTGAATTACAAAGAGATGGGAATAAAGAAGATATAGGGTATAAGAAAGGATATTACTAACTTAGATTAGACCAAGATGTTAAACAAAATGTCAACTATGTGGGCCCCTCAAAAATATTGGATCAAGTGTAACTTTGATGGGTGCTCCAAAGGAAACTCGGGTTTAGCAAGAGCGGGAGGACTTCTTAGAAACCACAAAGGGGAGTGTATTGTGAGCTTTAGAGTTAACTTGGGTGTTTGTTCCAATAATAAAGCTGAGGCTATGGCTATTTTAGGGGGCTTAAAGACTCTTAATGAGTTTGGATTTAAAAATGTAATTCTAGAAGGAGATTCTAAGCCAATCATGGATATTTTGAATTGAATGGTTGCACCCCCCTAGGAGCTAAAAAATATTTCTGAAAAGTGTCTGTCCCTCAAGAGTTATTTTACAAATTGCAAAGTGCAACATGTTTATAAAGAGGGAAGTAAGTCTATTGTTTGTGCTGCCAATTGTAAGGAAAGTAGAGGTGCAGAAACACTTTCCTAACGTCAACTCCATAGGGAAGAATGCAATGCAGGGCTTTTAATTTTCAAATTACAACCTAATTAAGACACACATAAAAGATTTTCAGAAATAGAACAAATACACAAAGACAACTGAACAACAAATTTATGTGGGAAAACCCTTATCAGGAAAAAACCCACCACACCAAGCTGAAACTCTTTGTATTACAGTAACAAAAGATTACATACAAATAAAAGATACAACTCTTTGGTGTTAGTCATAGTAGCTTTACTCACTGTTCATTAGTTACAGACAAAAATTCTCTCTTTAAAATTAGATTCAACTCACACGCTTTATCTCAAATCAGAATCATTCTACTGTTTTGATTTTTCCTTTTGTGCATCGTTATCCATCATTACCAATCATAGACTATTTCCTTTTGAGCAATTGATTTTTCCTTGCATGCAGTTCAGCTCTAGTGTAGCACTGTTGCAAAAAATCAACTGCCAATCATTTGAGTTTTGCTTCCTCTGATTGGTCCACGGGATGCCACATAGGAAGATCACATGGTGAAAGGCGTTCAAACTTTGTTGGCATATCGGTGAGACACTAATAGTGTCTCCCCGATGCTACAAAGTATTCACTATTGATATCGATTTAAGTCCCCAACAGTCGGTAAGAGGTTTCATCGAATGCCATGAGTCATACCGAATCCATCGACATCCACTATGTTTCTATTGGCAAAAGATTCTTCCATCGACAAGACATTTTACCGATGTACACAAGTCATATCGATCTCTACTTTGCCATCGGTAAGACTTCTGCAGATCGCCAAGACCTCATGTCAAAGTCTTCAAGTCATGTTGGCCTAGGTTTTCCATTCGGTGAGACTATCGCTCTTTGGTGAGACCTCATAACGACATCCAAAGTCACAACAAAGAGTAATACTATCAGCAAGACACTTCGTTCTTGCCAAGACCTTCCACCAACCACTTCATGTTACATCGATGAACATTTGTTATCAGCAAGACCTTTATTCTTTGTTGAGACCTTACATCGTGTTCCATCAAGTCTTATTGAGTCGGCAAGATTGCTCTTCATCGCTGAGACCTTTCATCGAGTAACAATGTCATAACGAAATCAATCACCGTCGGTGAGACATTCTAGTTTCGTTGAAACTTCTCCCCGCGACCCTTGAGCTGCTCCGACATCCACTTTGACACCTGAAAGAAACCTTTGTCGGCGAGACATTTCATACTCGCTGGGACATCTTACCGAAGCCCTAGCATTAGCTCGATAAGATCAACACTATCAGCCAGAGATCTTTCAATCGACAAAAGGTCACGCCGAACATAGAAAGTCACAGTGATAAATATTGTCGGCAAGACAAAAACTCTATCTTGGCGACATGAACTTATCAAGTAGATTTAGAACAGTTAGTCGGCCAGACATAGTTAATGTCTCAGTGACTTTTCCCTTAAGGAGTTCCATGTCAGTAAGAATTGAGGCACATATTCCAACACCAATGAGGTGCTGAGGTGTATGGGGTGGACCCATTGGGTTAATAATAACCTGCTGTGGTCTTTAAGGGACATGATTTTAAATAAAATACTTGAATATGATTATAATTTACAAAGATGAAGTGTGGAAGTGTCAGGGGATGTATATGAGGCCATGTGTTCTTAAAGGATTGAAAATTAATGATGATAATTATGGTACAGTGATGAGCTTTCCGATCTTCATTGAAGGTAAAATTAATTATTATTTCCTTCCCAAAGTGATCAATGATAATATGGATATTTTCAAGTTGCAAAGAGATGTCAAATCCAAATATGCTGAAATGCCTAATGTCAGCTCTCCCAATTTATGTGAAGATTTGCAAGGTATGATTATTAATGTGATGTTATTTACTTGCATTAATAATTATGAGATTGTGGCTCTAGGAAGTATGCCATTGGCTTCCCCTAAAAGAAAGTTCTCGACTCCTCATTTTCTATGGGCTTACTTTGAAACTCTGAGTAAAAGTGTTTTCTGCAAAACTGGTAGAGAGCCAAAGAGGTGGGTGGTTATGAGGAATAGCTCACAATAGTCAAAAAATTTGTAGAGCGCTAAGATGGGTGGGCTAAGGAAGCACACTAAACCTCCAAACTACCAGGCACTCAAGAAGAATGTAGATTTGTGGAGACTATTTGATAATGCAGGCATGGCTCCTTTCTTTAAGTCAGTGAAGGGCTACAATGAGAGCCTTACTAAAAAGTTAGAAAATTTGTGGAGGAAGAGAAATGTAACTATCATGGCTATCAAGTTTGAAGTGATGACGAGGTTTATAGTGGAAGCTACTAGTTTACAGAACCAAGGAATAAAGGTGGAAAAGAAAAGTGGGGCTGACTACCAGAAGTTTGTGGACAAATTCCTGCATGAAGGGTAGAATCTCAAATGCTTCCAAAATGGGTATGCTAGGTTAGAGCTTCCACCTCCAATGCCTTGTTTAGTTTGTTTGTTATGAGGTATTTTATGTTGGAAGGTAGATACATGTATGTACATGCGTATCATTTCCCTTTACTTAATCACATTAGGCATGGTGAAAGAGTTAATTTTCCCTTCTACTTACTGTCTTCCATGTAATTAATCATTGAGAAAGGTGCTAGCTCTTCCTTGCATCAAGGATTGATGCTTTCTCTGTATAAGTTTTCCCTTGTGCTAAACCCTCATGGTAAACCTCTTGTTGCTCGAAATGAAAACCAAAACCATAATGAGAAAAATAATGAGGAACCCCCCGTGGTTGCAAAACCTGTCGAGGAACCTATTCCTTTCCTACCTATTGTTGTTGCAGCTAGAAGGGTGTTAATTCCTACAAATAGCCCTTCCTCTATTGCTAAAGTTTTGAGCCCCTCTACCCCTGTGAATCAAAAACTTATTGGTAAAGGATTCTTTGAGTCTAAGCTTGTGAAAGCCACTTCAGAGAAAAGGAAACACTCTCCTCTTCTCTTGGAATTACCTAAGCCTAAGAAGCCTAAAAAATACCTCAATCCTCAAAATGAAGTAATCACTATTAGTGAAGAGGGAATGCAAAAAGAGGATTTGATTGAAAAAAAGGTAGGGGCAAGGTAGCAGAGGTACTAGTGGTCATAGGTTAGCTCACCTAGCTAAGGATGCTTCTAAGGACGGGAAAGGAAAACAAAACATCACTATGTATGAAGTGGAAGACTTGGATATTGAAGAATTCAAAGCCCAAATTGATGAAGATTTTGATGAGACGGAGTTTGAGGATTCAGCCTATGATACGAGGGAAGAGGAATCAAAAGAAGAAAAGGATGATGATGATGAGGAGAAAACTGAGAAGGACAAGGATCAAGAGAATGAGAATCTGACTTTTCTAGATGCTAGGAATATTGACAATGAGATTAATTCTGATGATTCTAACTTGGATTTTATGAAAATCAAACTAACTTATTTGTAAGTACAGGTGGATGACATGGAGAAATCCTTGGTTACGCTAATGAAGGTGAATAACAGGTTGATGAGAAGAGTGATTCAATTGGTGTTGTTTCTGGTCAAACAAAAATCAGTAAGAAGCTGAAGAAACTAGGGAAGTATGATGTGATGAAGGTGTTGGATGAGTCAGAGGGACCTGACTGGAGGGAATATATCTCCCTCATTGGTGAATATGGGGACCTGTTGAGAAAATCCAAGTAATGGCTTTCTATCTTGCTGCTGTTTTATATTGTTTGCTCTCCTCTTTTTGTCTTTTTGCTTCCAAATTCTAGACTACTATTTCATTATAGCATTGTTATGGTTTAGGACTACTTGGTATATGGTGGATTTGATCAATAGCCTGTGTAGCCTTAAGTATAATTCTAGCAGAAAATTTATGTTTTTGATTAACTATGGTTGGTCTATGGTTATTGTTATGAATTATGGCCTACGTTCCTCCCTGGATGCTATTTTTTTATGTTGGATGGTGGTGCTATTTCCAACCTTAGTTCTTTTCCTTTTTGTTCATGTGGCTATAACCATGGGATCAGGGCCCTTTCCCTACTTATCTAATAAAAAACAATTCTTTCTTATGAAAATTTTTACTCTATCTTTAGAACCCAACCCATTAGTTTCATAGGATTTCTTGCTCCAAAGAACTTTGATTACTCCACCTCTATACCTATCTCCTTTGATATGTTTCTCTCCTACTTCTAGACTAGTCCTATTTATAATATATTCATATTATCCATCGTATCCCTAATTTTTCCATCATATGTGATTTATGATCACTCTTTGTACTATTGAGAAATTATCTTCATTTATTTTTCTCTACCCATTTTCTTATAATAGTGAATAATATTTTTCATGATACCTCTATCAAATTCTCATTAGTTGAAAGATGTCATCTACATTTTATACTACTACACAAATATTTAAAAAAATATTCCCTCCATAATATATATTTATCACACCTACCTAATTTTATTTTCAGAGGAAGATACATGTCCTAATAAATTTAGATTTGAATCCTTTATTTTAGTAGTTCTACCTATACTATATCTACAACCTTTAAGGCTCGAAACTAGGTTGAATCTTTTTGGACTGATTTTTTGGTGTCTACCTCTCAAGGGGAGTAGGTAGTTTCAATTGTTGTCATTATGAGTATTTTGTTTTTCATGTCAAAGGAAGATTCACTAAACATATATTTCACCTTTTCCATTGATGTCAAAGGAGGAGAGAGCATGTGAAAAGGTGAGAAAGCTAATAAGAGAAAGTAGGTAATGAGGAAGATGATCTTCTAATGGGGAGAAGCAAAAAGAAAAAATCTTGAGAAGTATTTTTAGAACTGGTATGGTGTCTTTGATGGTTTTTCACATTATGTGTTGCCATCAATGAAAAAGGGGGAGATTGTTGCAAGAATGGAAACAAGAATGAAAGTGTTGTCATTGATGTCAACTAATTAGCTGGTTATTTGTTGAAATAATGGATGCTGAATCATCCAAAGAAGCTGCACACACTTCAAAATATATTTCCAAGAAGAAATTCACCCACACAGAAAGTGTTGCAACTAAGGGCATGCAAATGGAGATTGCTATTGATCTAGAATATTAGATGTGTTAAAAGAGTACATGTGCCTGATTATATAGGCATGAGAGATATGAAAGATACAATATCATGTTGCCATGTGTCATGATCTAACAACATGTGATAACATGAGAACCCTACCTAGGAAATGATAAAAGATTGAGATAAGTTCTAGAAGGAAAGCTCATCTTCTAGAAGGAATATTATCTCCTACAAACATGGAAAGGGGAATTACCCCATTATTTATGATTTATCTAATAATGCAACCTAGGACTAAATTAATGCAAGACCTAAGTTAACTTATGCTAGTGTAATAAATAATTAATTACACTAACATTATCTACTAGATGCTATTGACTGTATATGTTGAGGATATTGAGAAA
>VDFB02006840.1:0-27075 GCA_007258455.2 Sequoia sempervirens | reverse complement strand
GATGAACCATTTGCTCAATGGGGCTTGGACTTTATCGGAATGATCAACCCGGTTTCCAGTTCGGGACATAAATGGATTTTAACAGCTACAGACTACTTCACAAGGTGGGCTGAAGCTGTTCCCCTTAAAGAGGCAACGGAGGTAGAGATTGTGGATTTCCTCGAGGCTCTGGTGACGAGGTTCGGCCCTCCGAAGACGATCATTTCGGACAATGCTAGAGCATTTGTAGGCACAAAGGTATGTCACTTTGCATTGAAAAATGGCATATTCCTGAAAACATCTTCAAACTACTATCCACAGGGAAATGGCCTAGCTGAGTCAACAAACAAAAGTTTAGTCCGACTTCTCAAAAAAGTGGGCTCAGAACACCAAAGGGAATGGCACAAAAATCTCCAAAAAGCACTCTGGGCCAACCGCATAACTCCTAAACAAGTCCTCAAGACTTCGCCCTATGAGCTAGTATATGGGAAAGAAGCACTGCTACCTATCTCTATGGAAATTCCAGCGATACAGTTGTTGAAATCTCTTGAGATAGAACAAAATGACGCCATGGAAGTTCGGCTTGCCGAACTATTAGAAGTACAAGAAAAAAGGGAGAATTCCCTAAAGGCCATGACTGGCTGTCAACAGGTGGTCAAACGGTGGTTTGACAAAAGGGCTTCCGACCAAGGCCTAAAAAGTGGAGATTTGGTGCTAAAATACGACAGTAGGGCTGCGAAGCCAGGTCAGCATGGTAAGTTTGATAGCCTATGGGAAGGACCCTTCAAAATCATTCGGTGCATGCAACACAATGCCTTCGAGCTGGAAAATATGGAACAGGAGCCCCTAGGAATCCCGGTTAATGGGATTCACCTTAAATTGTTCCATTAAGCGTCAAGCCCTACCCTGTACAGTTGTAAATAACGCTTTTTCTTTTTCCTTTCCTGTTTTTGGCCTATCGTTTTGCTAAAACCAATTGACTTGTTATGTATTCGCTTATCATCGTTGGTAGGTGAAGCACCGGAGTTCTTAAAACACAAAAGTATGCTCATAAACAGAGACAAAACATACAAAATTGGCAAACCCAGAAAAATTGCACGCAGAAGCAAATAGGAGCATAAAATTTCACAACAAAAAGAGGCGTATATTTTTATATACATGTTTCTGAGTTACAAAATGGCATGAATGCCGATTTTCAAATATACAAAGTATAAGAGCATATATATATACGTTGGCCTTTTATCAGGCTGATACGGAGCAAGGGGGTTACATCAACAAACACCAGGGCAAGGGGACCATCTATCCGCAGGAGTGGCTAGCAGCAACCGACGCATTCAAGACAGCGTCCGCTTCTTCCTCAGCAACAGGTTCCTCGGCGGCACTGGCAGCATCATGAAGCGCGGCTGTCGTCGGTGGTGGGTACACCAGGTCCCTGAAGTCAGTATACCACTCTACGTCGTAGAATGGTATCACGTTGTAGCTTCTGAACAGGAAGTGAAGAGCCTGGGTAACCCTTTGCTGATGCTGACCACGGGTCTGTAGGCAGAATCCGCTAAGGAATGGTAGCCAAGCCACGACAGCTTCTTCTTCAATATAGCGACGTAAGTCGCTGGCTGATGGCAGGCCGATTCCATACGCAGCGTGTGTGACAACCTCGCCAAGCCCGTTCAGGTACTTCTTCGGGAAGATTTCTTTGACTAGCTTCAATACAAGAGGTCGAGGGACACAAATGTCTAGCATAGACGCCACAAAGTGTGAGCACACATCGGTGTTCACCCGATGCTTATCTTCATACTCCACACAGTCTTTGCCGAGAACCCACTTAATGGCTACTAAAACCAGCGAGTGCTTGTTCTTCGTCATTCTCTTAAGCCTCCTGGTGGAGATTTCACCTACAAATGCTGTTTGTGATTTGAAGGAGGTCAGGCGAATGGGAGTATCCATCTCTCCTAGGACTATTCCTAAATCTGCTAAGTATGCCGAAAGCTGCTTATTACCTAACCTATGAAAAGACTCGCTTAGCAGTATTCTACTTGCCTATCACTTCTCGGTGCAAAGTGTATATGTTTGCTATCTACTGGCCTATTTATAGAAAGTTGACAAGACATACGCCAGTCCGCCGTAAGCAATGTGATGTATATTGGCTACAATCTCGAGGGCCGAGTCTGCGTTTGTTCACGTTTTGGGCTGGCACACGCATGGTAGCACGACTCAAGGCATGCTTAATTAAATCAAGTTAATTAATTGAGCTTTAAAAGGGTGGCACTTGTTGATGAAGGGACGTATGGCCGTATGCTATGGTGTCAAATCTCAAGCACATCCCAGAGCCCGAGGCGATATTCGTATCTCTTTCAGGCGGTGATCGTTTGCTTGGCGTAATCATTCCGGCTTGGGATATTAATTACCGGTACATGCTAACACAACGCGAGGAGGCCAGTTGCAAGCTCAATTTCCAAGAAAAATCAGGGCGTATCACATGATATCCTAAAAGCAATGATGAAATCCGGCCACCTCGGAAAAAGCAATCAGCTCATCTTGCACGAGTTGTGGAGTTAACGGTACATGCCGAATTAAATGCAAGGGCTCGCGCTCGCCTACCACCTTGAGGAAAGTTGCTATTATTGCATGATAACGCTTATTGTTCCTAAGTCTTTTTCCAAAAAGCTAAGGAGTGCGCGAAGTGTTTTCTGTCTGTATTTCCAGTGCAAGCGTATTCAAAGGCCAGCGAACCTTCAAGTTCTGCCGCGAAGAAAGATGGCAGAATCTTCAGCTCAGCCAGCAGAGGAAGGGATTAGCCAGGAACTGTATTCGGCTATTCGTTCTTCGGCCGAGATTTACGTGTACGATGATGTAGCGTATGCCACTCCTGGTATACCCCAGAAGGTGAGGAGACCCAACACAGAGGAGCTAGAGAAGCCCAAAGAGTGGAATAACCCTAAAAAGGTTGGAGAAAAGTGGGCTAATATCTACGATCCAAAGCTTGCTAGGAACCCTAAGTCTCTTAGAGAGGCGGCTTGTGCAAGATTATTAGCACCAGCGGCGGAGAAGGCAACGGCAAGTAGAGTCTGGTATAGCGGTTTGCCACAATACATGGTCCCATTCGTGCACTATTGCCCGGAGGTGGTCGACGCAGCTGTTCAATGCTATAATCCAAAAACCCACTGCATTGAGGGTCACAATTTAAGGGTTCATATCGGCTAGGAAGCCATCTGGCATATGTTATGCATTCCTGACCCCAGGACAAGAAAGGAGAAAATCGAATATTTCCGCCCAAGCAAAGGGGAAAAGATATGGAAAAGGATGAAAACCGGCTCCGATTTCCTATTAGAGGAGACTAAAAAGAAGGGTATTGTGTCCGCTAAGGCACCAAGCATCCCATTGTTGCGCGGTTCATTCCGCGACGACCTTCAGGACCCCATATCCATGCTGGCATTTGTTTGCGGCCGTGATTCTGATGAGAAGATCGAGGCTTTTCAGCTGGGCCCTGCAATACAGTTTCGCAGGCAACATGAATCTTTCTGGTATGATTTTGCCGAGTTCATGGTCGAGGAAATGATACAGCAAATAGAGAATTATCAGGCGAAGATGAAATTTAGATTTCTTTCCTACCTAGTCCACATGTTCCTGCATCAGAATCCGGATTTCTTCGCCCGATTTTTCCCACTATCAATTTTTGATGAGTAGAATAAAAGAAAGCCGGTATCTACATGGACACCCTACCTTTCCGCAACATATGACTACTATGCCTTCGCGGACTATTTCATAGCCCCGGTCCTGAATGATTTGATCGGAGAGGGTGATATCGTCCGGCTTAACACTGAGCAGACTGGATTTCTGCAAAGCTACATCCCCGCTTGCGACTGGTTCCTGGGCAAGGATTTCACGATCCTTCGAATGAGGGGCTTTATTGACAGGCCTTTCCTGCTCCCGGCTTGCATCACCGATAGAGTGCTCGCGCTGGAGGTTTACCGGCAGGTATGCGTCATTGATTTCATGTTTTGTAGCAGCAAAAGGGTCAAAAAGAAGGGATTCTTCAGTTGCCCGAAGAGCTTCAAGTCAATAACGCTTGTCAAAAAGCGATCGCATCAGCTGCTAGGGGACAAGCTGGCACACCTAGGGCTAGTATTAGTAAATGATAAGTGGGATTACAACCCTTTCAATGACCTACCTGAGCCGCATATGAGAGTTACGCATGTTTCCCGACCATACTGGGAGAAGCGACGTAATAACCCGACTGATAAAGATGAAGATCTGGTTGAATTGGCACAAATCCCTACGTCGGATACCAGAGACCCATGGCACAAGTTCTACTTCCCAGTGGCTGTGGCCAGGGACAACCTTCCGATAGAGCGCAGCATACTTAACAAGTTGAAAGTGGACGAGGAATGAAACGATGAAAAAATAAAAGCTTTCTGGAGATACCGCCAAGAAACAGGGCAGTTGAAGGCTCCTTATAATAAATTGAAGGACGACCAGGAATTCAAAAGACACTGGGATGAAGGCCATCCCAGCCCGACCTCCAGCGCTAACAAGAGCGAAGCAGAGGGTTCCGATGAACAGGAGGAAGAGAGGGCGATATCTTCGCAGGAAGGTGATGCTCCCGAGCATCCTGCCTATGTCGGCACTAACGTGCGCTTTAATATATCAAGGAGTTCACTTACGCGCACATGGGCCGCTAAACCGGTCAGGCTAGTACCCCAGCAGAAAGATCCGACTGCCGAGGTTAGTGAGAGTCCCCCCGCGAAAAGACAACGCACGGAAAGTGTTATCGGGACAGTTTCACATGAACCGGCCGAAGGGGAAACACCCGCTGCTAGTCAAATGCCAGAAGTTGCGGTCGAGTCCCAAACGATCCAAATGCTACCGCCGACCAGTCAGCAGGTACATTTCGCTCCTTCCTCTCTTGCATCTCATTCTTTCACGTCCGCTCCTGCTCAATTGGCAACTCCTGCCATTCGTCCGAGCCCTCCACCCTCTGTTTCTAGCCCATCTTATTCCGGGGGGTTTGCCCAATATTCGCAAGCCCAACCATTTATAATCACCCCTCCAGGCATGCTAACGCCTACTGATGCCGCCCAGACTTTCCTCACCTCGCTATCCGAAGATATTCCTCCCATCGGCCCCCACTCTTTTTCCGAGATGCTTACAGATCCCTTCCCACCACAGCAAACTGAGCCCTAGGCAGCGACTCTTTTTCCTCGGCCAACAGGCCTTACGACTGAATCTCCGGTTCAGCCGTTGCAATTATCCAGCCAGGCTGAAAACCCCCAGGCTAAGCTATGGAATGTGCCACACTTTTCTCCGCAAACCGTCACCCTCCAGAAAAAGCAAATGCGGGCGCCTATGAAAGTTACCTATCCCTACGCCCTACCTTCCGGTGTTCCCTTCGCAGGTGGGCTGGTTTCATCACCAGCTGAGTTCATTGCACAGATAGATTGTGGGAAGGAGGCTCGCGCAAATAGAATGAGGCGACGAAGGGCAAAGGATGACAATGCCCCCGCCGAACCAAGAGTACAGGCTTCGTATGACGAGGCCCGCCAAGAATTAAAGTTTGCAACTATGTACCCAAGGATAAACAAGCCTCAGGGAGAAATGCAACCAGAGGACTATGATATTTATGCTGTCGGACTGGACATGAAGATGGCCCGGCCACAAGATAAAGTCGAAATCATGGAGGAGACACAACAGGTGGTCACTTCCGATTTCCTAAAGACTGGTCGCCAGTTGAAAAAGAAGGATGAACAGCTCAAGGCAGCCAAGGACAGGGTGAATTTTCTAGAGGCAAAGGAGAAATCCTTAGAGGCGGATGTCGCCCGAATGACAGAAAGGGCGCTAACAGCAGAGAATGAGAGGAACAGGCTTCAAGGCGAAATTGCAAAGGCCCGAGTAGCCGACCCAGCCGTATTAAAAGAGTTGCAGAATCAAAACCAAGCGGCGCAACAGAGCTTACAATCGATGGAAGAAGAGCTTGAACGCTTCCGCCTTGAGTTCAGTCAGAAGCTGGCAGAAAAAGGCGAAGAGATGGAACGCCTACAAGATCAGCATCAGCAGAAGATACAGGAAAAAGAGGCTGAATTCAAAGATTTGAAGAATAAACTGGAGGAGGAGCTCCGAGAAACGAAGACCAAGCTAGAAGATGAGCTCCGAGAAACAAAAGCTTCATTAGAAGAGCAATCGGCTAACCACTCTAGAGCTGAACAGAATTGGCAGAAACAAATGAACAACTATGAAGCGCTGTGGACATCTGAGAAGAAGAAGAAGGCAGAATTTGCCGAGGCTCTCATTTCACGAGACGCAGAGATTTCTTCGCTTAAGGCCTCCCTACTACCAGCCCCTGCCCAACCGGATATCATCCCACTGGTCAGGCAATTGTACATTTCTCACTGGGAGAAAATCAAAGCCTTCTGCCTAAATCTGCAGCCTACCCTCCGGTTCATCGACAGGGCGTTAAAACTCAATCAGGAGGCCCATGACACAATGGAACAGTTCCCGCATTTCATCCTGGAAAAGGTTCCTGAGGCGTAGGGACTTGTTAAATAAGCTATACTCGGTCTCAGATGAGATCCTCGCCGGGGCAGGTATTGAAGATAGGGACACCGCAGCTCAAACGCAAATAGGTTCATTCATTGCCACTCCGCTTTCCAGCGTACTAAGGCAGCAGCGGCTTTTCTAAACAAAGCGCTGATGGCATTCGAGGGAGTTTCTCTGAGTTAGGCAGGTTGGGATTACCGTCCCCATTTCTTGAGGATGGCACTATTGCCACGGCTGCGCAGATTACCGAAATCATTGAGCAGAAGGAGAACGATCCGGAGGCATTCAAGGAGCTCGGCAGCCCCCCAACAGCAGCAGATATCGAGGCAATCATTCATCCACTCTCTCAGCTACTGTTCCACATAGAAGCAGGCGCTGGCCTGCCAGAGGTGCTGCCTCATAAGGAAGCTATTGATCTCCGCGGAGCACAAGAGAATTTGCGCAGCATGGCAAAGCCATCCGAAATTGAATGGGTGCCTTTGCAGGCTGCACTTTCAAAGCTCTAACTCCATTTGCCCTAGAGAGGAAGGCTCTGGTCTGCAGAACCAGAGAGTTTTTGGGTTCTCCGTTCCTTATCCGAAACGCCCCTGTTAGTCGCCAAAAGCTGTTGAAATAATATTCCACTCAGCTCCCTTCGGGTTCCCCTTTTTTTGCATGTTCATGCGCTGGCCTGCGCGTCTCCGCGTTTCTTCGGCTTCCCGGCAGGTTTTTGATCTTTCCCTTTGTGTGCATTCCTCGCTTCGCAACTTTGGCAAGCGGCTTCCCTTTTGGCTCTTGAGATGCTGCGCTGAGCGCCCACGTGTCTCGCCTGCGGGGTCTTTCATTTTCTGTTGCTTTATGTTTCCTACGGGTTGCGAAACGGGGCCCACATCTCTATACGTGGCGGTGTAGCGCAATCTTTCCCTAGCAGGAGTAGAGTATGCTGCGGCGGGCTGCGAAGGATTTCTATTGGCCTTCTTTATTTCCTGGCGGGGCCCACCCTCGCTCACGTGTCAGCGGTTCGCGGCTTTTAAAACAACAGCAGGGACGAGAGCACCACGGGCTGCGAAACGCGGCCACGCGTCTTTCGCCCCCTTTTCATGCGGCCTTTCCCCGTTTTCAAAGTAGCCTCCGTCCCCTGAACACGTGTCACTTCTCCGCAAGCTCCCGGTCACTGGAGAAGGAGTTTTCATTCGGGCCGCGGTTTGCTGCCACGTGCCTTACATCGATTATCAAAGCAAGCTGTGAGATGGCCGAGCGGGATGGTGTCATTGACTGCTGCTCGCCATGGTTCTCTAAGGCGGTGGACGACACTCGTCGCTTCGAAGCCTGGTTGGGACCACTGCCATCATTTCAAAAGGGCACGCCTGTAACTAACCAACTGGATGTTGTACCCTGATTGGCTGCTCTCATAACGGCATTGGGAATATTCTTATCCGGGCATCATTACGGGGGATTGTGGAATCATTCTGTTACAACTCTCCAGGCGGTGGGATTTTGCTCTCCGGCTATATATACTCCCTCTGTTGAGGGAAAATGGTCCAAGATTTTACAGGAAGAATACTGGTTTTAGCAAGAGACGCCAGACCTCTTTTGCATGTTTATTTGCAAGATACTTTCAGACTGTGCCTATTGTTCGGCCTTTCTGCTTTTTATGTCTTGATTAAACTGTGAACTGTGCTTTTTATTGTCTTAAGCATTTCATTTGAGGAGACTTCTATATATTGAACGCAAACTTGCTAGTCTAAATCATGTCTTAATGACTCTTCTTAGCAGTAAAAATGTATGCGATACTGTTTTATGTCAATTAAATGAACTGTTTATGCTATTGCTTTAAGCTTCCGGTGTTTTGGAACATATCAATAACATTCAGGCCCTTGAGTCTATGATTTATCGTGCCTATCAAAAAGCTTTGGCGCATCGCCTTAGATTAATATTTGTTTCATTATATCTGCTTCCTTTTCCCTTTCCAAAAACCATTATATAGAAGAAGTCAGCTTCTTTAAAATCCGGAGGTCACTTAGTTTGGCGCAAAGGGGTCCCCCTTGAACTGAGTTTCCATAAAGGCACCAAGTATCTCACAATTTTTACGGCCAATTAGTTACCTAGTAAAGCCTTATATACAAGGCTTATGTTATTGTAAAGAGAATTTTGGTATTTTCACAAATTTGCATAAGGGGATTTTTGAATTGTATAATTCTACAAAGTAATAGAAAGCATTATTGAAGATACATTCATGGTGTTTTCTATGTGTTATCATTAATCTTTTTCGTACATTAAGTTGATGATGACCTTTGTGATCCTAAATCTTGTTTTTGAATGTGAATAGTTAGTCTTTGATGAATCACATTCAAAACATATTTATTTCTTGGTATCTCAATTTGAATGTGTTTTCATTTGAAATCTAAAATTATTATGAAGCTCGTATGCATAGTCTCTAAGCTTTGTAATTTGTATTTGTTTAAGTTTTAAGCAACCTATCATAAACCATCTAACACTTGTGTATTTGTTATTGGGGTTTCTTTTCATTTCAATTAAGTCTATTCAAAAATCCAAATAAAATCATACAAGGGAGTTGTCCCTCTCAAATGTAGAGGAAGATTATCATTTCACAAGTAATCTCTCCAATTGTTGGAACGTCTTTGCCACTTTCCATTAGGCGAGTCACATAACACTTCAAGTGAAAAATCTGTTTACCAACACACTCTTTTTCCAATAATTCTTCTTTAGCCATGTACAAATTTATCCCACTTCATCTTTAGATTTTATATTCATTTTTAATATCTAATACTTTTTCCTACTTTCTTGTACTTTCATTAATACTTTAGCATGATTTAGTGTATTGGGGTAGACCTAATAGTTCTTCACTTCTCATTCCTTTTACCAATCCATTCTTGTAGAATTGTGTGGCTTATGAAAATTGAATATTTCATGTGAGTTGTGACCATAAAATACACTACCTATTTTTCCTTCTTTCTAATTCTACATTCATTAGCATATTGACTTTTCTTACCATAATAATAGCAGGTTGATCTTTAACTTCTTATTGTACCTTAGATTCCTCTATAGTTGTTGTGGTACCCTCCTCTATTGTATCCTTAAGAATATTAATTGTTATAGCTAGTAGATAAATCATCATTCCAGATTTGGAGCATTGGATGTGGTTCTCATTATTGATTTGTCTTTAGTTCTCCCTCCATGTTGGTTCCTAGTAACCATAGATTGTGTAGTGATTTATCATTATTTTTTGCTAATTATTGATCTCTTAACATGCTTCTCTATCCATAATTGTTTTTTCTTTATTCATTAATTGAAACAATGACTCATATCCTTCTTCTTTCAATAATATAAAATAGTCATGTGTTACATGTTTTCTCCATTATTTAAATATATCACAATAGAATCCTATTATTCTTTTGGGGTTTTTTCCAAATTCTAACCTTAATGAAGTGGCTCTTTTTATATCTTACATATTATGCATTTATTTCTTAGGCATCCTTTTCTCTACAATAGGTACACCATATATTGGTCCTTTTGGGGTAGGGGAGAAGTCTACTTCTCTCAAATTTTACTAGAATTTCCTATTTCAATTTTACCTTTTTAGCTTTAATTTTAATTTTTCAATGTTTTCCCTTCCATTGGAGTCATTTCTTCAAGATTGCCCCAGGATTCCATTCTAGTTGTCAATTTTACCACTTGATTTTATATGGTAAACACTCTCCCATCTATCAGCAATGTTTTTTAATTTTAGTCCTGATAAACATAATTCAATCTTTTGTTTCTTTATTAGAGGTTCTCCTAAATTTTAGACCACACTTTTGAACATTTGATCATATCATTTTATTGACTCATTTTTAAAATTGTATCATCTCCCTCATTTTTCTCACTTTCAATAAGGGCATTTAGAAAAGAAAAATTTGTCAAGAATAATTTGCTTATATCATCCCATGTTTCTTGTCACATGTGCTTTGTACATGATTTGGCATACCATTTCAAGGCTTTATCTCTAAGTGTTTCTAAAAAATGTGTAATCAAGTTTGGTCATCATCTATTTCAATTCTATTCCAATGAGATTCTAAAAAGAATAGATGCTCACTTGCATTCTTAGTATCCTTACTGAACACTAGGAGTTTAGTCCTATTTGTGGCCATCCTCATAGGAGCTGAAGGTGTACGGGTGTTTTATTTTTGTGGTTTGAGGCTTATCCCCCCTTTTGATTTATCTTCAACTCTTGGTTATCTCCCTGTCTTTTCCTTGAATCTTTTATACCTGGTCTTATCCTTTTGTTTATTGACTAATTCTTTTCTTTGCCTTTGTCTCTAGATAATTATATTTCAAAATAGGAATTACCTAATATCTCTTAAAATAGGAACACCTACAATGTTTTTGTTCGGAAAATGTGTCTCAACCTTGCAATTATATACAATTTATTGTTGATAGGATGTATACATATATATAATTTATATATATGTTTCCTAGTTACATCGATAGGTGTATACAATGGCAGCATGGAGCGAAATGTGAGTGTGTTAACTTTTTCAGGAAACTTCTAGAATGGTCGACATACATTAAATAAAGGACATATTATAAATCTGGAGGTTGTTCGTTATTAGGTTTTAGATCTAATGGAAAATATTTTGTTGTCTATCTTGCCCTAGAATGTAACTCTATTTTATGATGGCATTGTATTACGACTACGGTAGAGATTGTGATGATTTATGAGAGTCTGATAGTGGTCGTGTTGTCTCTTGATCTCTGAGTGGTGATACTCCTATGAGAAGCTTGTCCTGCAAGTATATTGTAATCTTTGTGATTTACTGAATAATATATTGGGCGACTTTTGGAGTGTGGGGTTTTTCTCTCGAAAGGGGTTTCCCCACATAAATCACTGTGTCATGGTATGCATGATATTTATGTTTATTTATGTTTAAGTTTATGTAACTATTAAAGATCTGTAAAAATTTTGCATTATCCTCCTCTCAAGATTAGTGTAGGAAGTTGTTTCGCTACCTTAGCTTCCTTACAATTTTTTGGTATTTTGTGTTTTATGAATTTGTTTTGGATTTTGATGGTATTTTGGATGTTTTTTTATTTTTTTTCAGTTTTCTGGATGTTTTTTATTTTGTTCATGTTGATCATTTTGTTGATGGTATGATAAAGAGATATTAGTATGTATGGATATCAATAGTATTTTGAGATCCTATTGATAGCCATGTTAAGAATGAATTGATCTGACTGAGTAATTTCCGATAATGATAACATTGTTGAGGATACACAACAATGCAAGGATAGTGTTTTCAAGATAGAAAAAACACAAGGATTGTGAAGGATACATCCCAAGATGATGATTGATTAATGAAATAAAAATTGATCAAGATTTGTAACCGAGCTAGGAACAATATTGTTGAATGTTTTGATACCACGTTGAAGCATCAACAAGATGTAACTGATATGGATTGTTTAGGTTGATGTTTGATGAAAGATAAAGCTTGATAAGGAACATATCATATTTGTCAAAATGTGACATGGGCTAGTGATTTGGATTTTTTCTTACAAATGTTTTGACCGTTGGATTTTACGTTTCTAAGCAAATGTTTAGACCACCATATGAGTTGGAGGATATAGCTCAATATTTATTCTCAAAGCAAGATGTAAGTGAAAGGTTGTAAATTGTTGCTTCTATGCTTGGGAGATAGAATAACAATCTTCTTCACTCTCTCATTCAAGGAAACCCCTAGAGATCTCAATCTAAGGTATGCAAAGGAGAAAGAGATCTTACAATAGGGTTGTGCTAGGGTCTAATTGGAAACTTAGGAGGGGTTCACCACCAAGATAGGGCTTGGAAATACTAATTAAATGCAAGAACTAATGCTAAAACCTAATACAATGCAAAACTTCACTAAATGATCTAGAAAAGCATGTAAATCATAACGAAAAGCTAAGAGATTAGAGGTGTGCACCTAGGAATTTGAATATGCCTGGAATGAGCTTTGAAAGACTAAAAAATACTAGAATTAGGGCACACTAGGACTCATAGGCCAGTATGGGCATATCAGTCCCAGACTAGGGTTTCTGGTCTGAAACAGGTTTTTGACAGAGTAGATTTAGGATCTACAAAAATTTGGAAATTTGCCTGTAGTGGGACTCATACGCCACTTCTAGTGTATCATTCCCATTTCTCTTTTTTTGGGAATTCAAAGTCCATGTTTGTACTCCAATCTCTGCTCTTCCTTCCCAAACTGATTTTCGGATTTGAACCTATAAAAAGACATGCAAAATAGTTCATATAGAGTTGATTTTCTTATGGGGGGTTTGCCTCGGTCAAACCCCTAGTTTGGTAGTTAAACATTGATAGAAACAATGAATCATGAATGTAAATAGGAATGCAAACCCTAACCTTAAGTGTGTCTAAGATTAGGAAACTGGAAATATAATGAAACCTTATCCTAATGTGCTAGAATGAGATGCATGTATGAAGCATGACGATGAATGACTCACTTTGGGAGATCTCTAATCACCCTAATAAGCCACAATAAGACATGTACCTTCCTTAGGATGAATGTAGAGTGATAATGGAGGATGGAATCACTTAGGAAATAAGTCATTAGGCTTGGATTGATGGCTAGTTGCATCTCCCCAACCTAGAATCCATCATGATTCACCATAGGCACCATAATCAACTCTTGACAATGATAGATCTTGGATGAAAGTGAGCTTGAAGACTTGCAAAAACACAATAATGTTGCTCCAAGACTTCAACTTTGTTGATTACTTGTTCTTGAATGCTCTTGTGAAGAATGCTTGAATGCTCTTGAATGCTTGGATCTTGAAATTGCTCTTCTAGATTATTGCTTAGCTTAAAAATGATTTTAGAAGCTTGTTTATATAGGAATTACACCTAATTTATCATTATTTAGATCTCAAAAGCTAACATCAACCAAAAAATTTAATTAAAAACTTGAATTTCTCGCTCAAACCCTAAAAAGGGCCCAAGTGGGACTCATACGCCCAAGGTGGCGTATGAGTCCCACCCTAGATTTTTAGGATGGGTTGTTAAAAATTTTAATGCTTTTGATGATTTTTTTGGGATTTTAGTTGAAATAAGCCCCGAGATCCGAAATAAAGGGTCTTAGGGGATTATTAATGAATATTTAAAAGGGTATTTAATGCAAGGGTACCAAAATAGGTCCAAATTAGGCAAGAAATTGCACTATAGATCCAAGAAGGGAGTATAATTTTCGTTGCCATAGTAATTATCTCCCCCCAATGTCTAGCAATGTATGAAAAAAAATGGATGTATGGATATATAAAGGATTCCAAGGATTATCTTGTGATAGGATAACATGTTCAGATAGAGTATTCCCCTTTGGACAATGCCTCATGGCTTAGATAATGTTGGATAGTGACCCATATCAAGATGTTTACCATAAGCAAGTGTGAAGTGTACACCGGACCTTTGTCAAGATCAAGATAAGTTGTATTTGGATGAAAATGGGTTGGATGAATGGTTCATGGATTTATTGTGGATAAGATTAGATGCTTAAACTTGAAGTGGTGCACGTAGAAGCTCAATTCTACACATGATGCCTATTTGCCAGGTTTTCATCATAGTACTTGTCTAAAGCACCACCATAGTGGTTTTCAATGGAGGATGATTTTTATCTTTTTCTCTTTTCTTTATTTTTTAATTTCATTATTATTATTATTTTTGAAGATTTATGTTCATGTTGAACCACCTGATGGTGTTGATGTAGATGTTGTTGGTGTTGATATAAATGTTGTTGCTATCATGATGTGCCAATGATATCTTGCTTGAAGGAGTTGTTTTACTAAGATACAAGTGCTTGAATGTAACCCCTAATAATTATTGTCTTCTTTGTTGATATCAAAGTTTTAACATTGCCTAGATGCACACATCATGATAGGGTGCCTTTAGAGTCCTTATGATAAATATTTGTTGCTAATACATGGTCAATATGAGATTTGGATAGTGTGGATGTCAAAAAGGATGGTAAAATGTGTTGAGGGATATAAGATTCAAATGGATTGGTCAACAGTTTGAAATCTTTTATTTTCCAAACTTGGGAGGATGAACACTAATGGGTGGATATGGAGATTCAATTGGGACCAACTTCTTCATATACCTTGTAGATCGCTCTTGAAGCTTTCTTTTGCATTATTGGACATTTTTGATAGATGAACTTCCCCTTTTTATTTTTCCCCATAGTTTCTTTGACTAATGGAGTTTGATAGGGATGATTTTCTTGCTTTTGCTTTGGTATCCATTTGAATTTTGCTTGTCCATTTTTTTTTACCGATTCTTTTGCTTCAATGAATTGTCCAGATTAGAGGGTTGAAATATATGTCCAGATGATGGTTCATGATATGGCTAGTTGTAGTGTTGGTAGCAATTTCATCATAAGGAATATACGTGCTCTCTATGTTGATATTTGCATTAGATAAAGTTTCCCCCAATATTATAGAGGTATAACTGATATGTTTAGATTCCTTAATTGTTGAATAACCAAGACCTTGATGCTTAGGATTGTCTATAATCTATACTGGTTCTAGGATACCCTGCTCATGTAGGCTTAATCCTCTACCTTGATAATGTATTTATTGAAAAAAATTATTTGCAATAGGATATGATTTATCTTGGAAACAAGGTGCTCATCCTTTTCTGCTTGTTATGGATCTTCAAAGGTGATAGCTTCTTCATTGGTAAGATAGCTTTCTCTAAAAAAGGTAACTGATCCAAGTTTATAAGTGATAGGATCCTCAATGTGTGGGATAACTTCCTGATTAGTATCTTCAGCTTGATATTCAAAGGATGTTTCTAATTCACAATTTGTGTAGAATTATTCTTCATGATCCATTTGTACTTGTTCTTCAAAGGATGTTTTTGATTCACAATTCATGTAGAAGTCTTCTTCATGATCAATTTTTGATATGTCTATAGATTTTTCTATGCCTTGATCATGTGTAAAGATGTTAAGAGTAGAAGACTCTTGTTCATTGTTAATGAAATTGAGAGTAAGATACTCTTGTTCCTTGGTAATAATGTTAAGATTATGAGACTCTTATTTTAGATGATCATCTACATGTGTCCTTTAGGAGTAAGAATCTCATGGGTAGATGTAGGAGTGGGTGACATATGGATATGATCATTGTTTACAAAGTCTTGTATGGTTTGGAAGATATTTATTAAATCATTGTAGTATCTTAGAGATGTGGATCTTTGGTCTTGGATTTTATTGGAGCTATCTTTAGTATCATATTGGAATAGACTTGTTAGATCTTAAGAAGACTTGGATCCTTGATCTTGACTGATTTTAGAATTGCTTTTGATATGCTTTGGATCAAGTTCTTGACATGCATCAAATTCAGGGAAGGATTAATTGCAAAGGGTTCTTGAATGTCTTCCTTGGGCATGGGTATTGGTTTAAGAATCCCTTGATCTTCAAGTGAATATGGATCAAGTGATTGAATTAAGGATTTTTTTAATATCAACAAGCATGAGCTCAAATGATGTCAATATGTCTTGGAAAGGACAATTGCTAGACTTAAGTGAAGGATTTTGATCATGCTTGGAGATAAATTCTTTAGATATGTCATCTTGCTCCTTAGATGATGTAGAGACATTGTCAATGTGATCATTGGTAGATAGATCTTGGGTGTTGTCTTCAGCGATTGAGGTAGAGATATTGTCAATGTTTTCAAGCATGAGATCAAATAATGTTAAGATTTTTCGAAATGGATCATTATTGGATATTGATGGATTATCTTGGTCACGCTTTAAAAAAGTATCTATGTCTTCTAGCCCATTATGTGAGGTAAATACATCTTCAATGTGACTGTTGGTGGATGAATCTTGATCATTGTCTTTAACATTTGAGGTTGAGATATTGTCAATGTCATCATCAGTGGTTGAACCTTGGATTTTTTCTTCAACAGTTATTTCTCCTTGATCAATAAGGTCTTGTATGAGATTTTTGAGTTTAATACATTTGGATGCATCATGACCTTTTGCTCTATGATATTCACAATTAGCCTTGTCATCGTACCCTGGAGTTTTGAAGATATGTTCATAATTACCTAATGATTTTGGAAGTGTGATAAGTTTAGCATGGAATAAAGTGTTTAACACCACCTCAATTGCCTCCCCTAAAGGAGTATATTTATGTTTAGTGGTGTTATGGGATGGCAACAACTATTTTTGGTGTGATAATTGTTGAGGTTGTTGATGATATGTCATGTTTTGATGTTGTAAGAATAGATTGTGTTGTTGATGTTCTGGTTGTTGATGACGTTGAACATGTTGTTGATGATATGAATCCATATTTTGATGATTGCGAAGATGTTGTCGATATTGTGGCTCACTATTTTGACAGTATGGTTGATAGATTTATGAGTTCTTAAATTGATTAAAATCTAACATGTGACAAGGTATTCCAAAGTCTTGAATAGGGACACCCAAAATTGTTATGACGTTGTAGCTAGCGGGGTATGATGACACCATGTGTGTATACAGTGGGACTAAATTCAGGTGATAGATTGACATTGATATGTTGTTGGGATGTTATGGTTGCGTGTTGTAATGTTTTGTTTTGAAGTTTTTTTTGATGTATAAAGGGGATGTGTGTAAACCTTTTGGAAATTGAAGGATGTTGATTGTTTGTTATGGATTGATGTTGGGATAGTTGGACGATCAAGTTCGATGTTGGATGATAAGATTTTGCTACTCAACCCTATGATAAGGAGATGAACCAATTTTGGGTGTTGTTGGGTAAATGAAGCTATGATGTTTGATGTTTGATTTGACACTAGTTTTAAAACACAATAGTTCACAAGACTCAAATCGATGATTTGCTATGTTTTAGAGGATATGGTGCTTGCTTTACTTGAACTAACTATGAGGTTGCAAGTAACTTGGTTGCTCTAAAAACACTAGCAAGATAATGGTTTGATTTTTTGGGTTCAATATGTGTCCAATACTAGGTTGATGTTTGGTTGTTGATATGATGATGATGAAGGATGTTGATAAGCTATGGAACAAATGTTGTGTTGATGTTATGTCCAAAAGATTGTAGTGACAAACCCTATGTTTAAACCAAGTCCAAAATGAAGGATCCATGGTGATGTTGGATTTTTGACTGACAAGTCCAATGATGTTCTCTAATAACTAAATGGAGTTTTTTAGACCAATGTTTGAAAATTAGTTGTTTTGACCAATTCCGAGATAAGTCTATAAGTAGGTCAATAGTAGTTTTGTTTAAGGCAATAGTGGTAGGAATTTAGGTCAATAGCGACCTACATTTGTGTTGAACAACTGCACGATAAATTTTTCAAAAGTGACTATGTTTTAACAATAATTGTTATTAACCAGTGACAACATTAGCAGCTAATATGAGCAATAGTGAGAAATTTTTTAGGCTGATTATGGTAATTTTTGAGATAGTAGTGGCCAAACTTGACAATAGCGACTCTATTTCAATAGTTTCCAACTCAATGATGGCAGTTTGTTCCATTAGTTTGCAAATATGATTGTGTTTGATCTAATACTTTGGTGATCTATTTTGATGGAAAGTGATGCATATGACATACAATTTTGAGATCCAATGATATAGCCTAAAGATTATAAGTTAATACATCCCAAGGAATAAAGGTATGCTCTTCTTTGTAGGCTTACCTCACCCCTGAAGGAGTGATTTTAAATTGAATCTATAGGGAGAACAAATAGGATATATTAAGGAAATGTACCGTCTTGATACTCCAAGCCAAAGGGGATTAACCCTTAAGCTTTATGCCTCATCTATAATTCTAACGTGGTAAGTAACTTTTGGGAACAATGATATTCCTGCGCACTACTTTGAAGAATGTTTCAAAAAATTGGATAGGCTTCTAAAACAAGGTGTTTAATGACAACCGTGAACACTACAACACATAGTTCATATGTAAGACACTAAAGGCTTTAATCGTTCCTACACAACCCATTATATTCATACAAGGATGAGGCACGATATGCTATTCCTACCTAGATATAAGCTACTTTCTTTTGATTTTGCAAACTTTATATAGCCCGTCAGTAAACGTGATTTTTGGGTCGCTTATGAGTTCTCCATTGTGGGATGTGTCTCATAGGCAGGCCCTTATCCTAAAAAATGGGTGACCACAAAAAAGTGCAAAGAGTCCAAAGTGTTTCTTGTCATCCAAGACCGTCAAAAGACGTAGGGGAGAGGATACGTACTTGGCTTTTCAATAATGTTGGACACAATAGAAAATTTATAACAATTTGATTTTAAGCCCAAAAATGAAGTGTTTTGAAGATACCAATTCTTGTTTTAGATGCACCAACTTTAAATATTTGAGACTTTCAAACAAGAAATGTCATAAATCATTTGGTTGTCATTGCAATAAAAAAAGATGAAATGTTCAATTTTATGCACCAAAACGAAACATGAAGTTTGTAACCAAGTTTTAATTCACCAAATATAAATGTTCAAGTTGTCTTGTTCATTTTTATTGCACCAAAAGAAAATGAGTTCATTTTAAGAGCACCAAATGTAAAAATTCAAGTTGTCTTGTTCATTTTTAATGCACCAAAAGAAAGTGAGTTCATTTTAAGAGCACCAAATGTAAACATTCAAGTTGTTTTGTTCATTTTTAATGCACCAAAAGAAAGTGAGTTCATTTTAAGAGCACCAAATGTAAACGTTCAAGTTGTCTTGTTCATTTTTAGTGCACTAAAGGAAAGTGAATTCATTTTTAAAGCATCAAATATAAATGTTCAAGTTGTCTTGTTCAGTTTTAGTGCACCAAAGGAAAGTGAATTCATTTTAAAAGGATCAAATGTAAATGTTCAAGTTGTGTTGTTCAATTTTAGTGCACCAAGGGAAGATAAATTCATTTTAAAGCATCAAATGTAAATTGTGAAAACTAATCCTCTAATGGCCACAAGCTGTAAACAAAGATATTAGTAGCAAGAAAAACCTTATTCTACTGAACTAAACTTACAAAAAATTGTTCAAAAAGAAGAGAAAAAAAGAAATGAAAAAAACAAAAAACAAAAAAGATTGACAATTTTTTTACCCTTTTTGAACAATTATTGCAACAATTTCAAGTAGCAACAACTTTCTCAAATTTTCATCAAATTTGAAATTGCCAACGATTTTGGAAAGATAAAATGAAGATTTGCAAAACCCAAAAACCTTTATCTAAAATTTTCCATGTCGAATTTATTAGAGATGAATGAAACGCGCGAATTTTAAAGGTTAGCAACATAAATTAAAACAAAAAACACAACAAACTAAACTTTTGATAACTTTTTTTATTTTTTCATGAAATTAAAAATTGCAAAAATCTACAGAAAGTTAAGAGTGAGATTTACAAAACCCATAAATGGTTTTACAAAATTCTGCTTGTCCATTTTTTATGATTAAAATAATATGACGGGTTTTAATCGAATTCTCGGCTGTAACCTGCAAAATTCTTAAAAAAACACTCTAAAGATTAATCTAGCGTGCCAAAATGTGTAAGAGGGAATTGGATCAACAAAATTACAACAATGAAATCAAATGAATTGAAATCAAAAGAAAGATTAGTCCCAACCTACATCATGAAATGCGACTGCCATAGTTTTGAATTCAAGCAATAAGATTAAATAATCAATTGAACTGAAAACAAACAACCTTACCATCCCATGTTGGAGTGTATTCGTATTGATAATGGACGCTGGATTTGTTGGATCAAGACAAAGCCTCCATTGTAAAAGGCTTCAAAAGTAGTAGTCATGGTGATCTTGAATGCAAGAATGTGCTAAACGTGCTTCAATAGTTAGTTTGACATGACGTCTCCATAAATTCTCTAGATTATTCGATCTCTTTTTGAGAAGGAAGAAGGTTGTTTTATAGATTTTTAGGTTTTACATGAACGATTAGTATTCAACAATTAAAGATCAAGATCAACAATTGAGAACTGTTGAGAGGAAATAGATTGATTAGTTAGCTCATTTGATTGATCCAATTAAGGATTTTAATTGAATAATCAGTGGGATTAGATTCAATGATTCATGGGATTGAAGAAATCAAGTTGAGTGTTTAATGGGATCGAAGAAATCAGGTTGAGTGTTTAAAGGGATTGAAGAAATCAGATTGAGTGTTTAATGGGATTAGCATAATTGGTGGGATTGGGAACAAATTGAAAAATCAATGGTCATGATTTATTCAATCAAGATATGATATGATGTATTAATTATTTTAATAATTAATTAATGTTTGAGAAGAATGTGCAAGTTGTATTTGACTTCAATAAATAAAGTATATTTATTTATTTGACCATGTTGAGTGATTTTGGGGAAATTGAATAATTGATTTAATTATTCAAATTAGGAGAAGGGAAAGTGGCTTAATTAAATTATTAATGATAACAATTTAATTAATTTAGAAGAATAAGGTTTGTTAGTGACATAACTAAATAATTTGTATTATTTAATTAATCAGGAGGAAGATTTAAGGTTATAATTAAAGATATAATTAAATAAATAGGATTTACTTATTTAATCAAGAAGTTAATTGAAATGAATTAATTAAATAACATAGTCATTTAATTAATAGTGAAAATATGATTTTAGACAATAATTAAATAATTGAACATTATTTAATCATTAGGAAAAATGTTAAAAATGCTAGTTCGTAGGCTAGGATAATTTTAGGTATCTACATTATTTTTTCTCATTTTCTTGGCATGAAGCTAAATTCTTTAGATATCAAACATAATTTATCAAAATAATAAAAATAATAGTTGATAACTATGAAATTCAATAAAAAAAATGCAATTATAATGTTTTAAGCCAATACAAGAAAAAATTAGTTAGTTTTGTCAAATATGATTCAAATTTCATAAAATATAAAAACAATGGATGATAATATCAAATTAAAATATAAATTAAGCATATAATTATAATCTTTAGCTTATGCAAAAATCAAAATCAAATCAAACAAGTTCACATAGTGGGATGAGGAGATACAAAAGAAATGGGGCAAGTTGAAAAGGCCCAAAGGACACTTAAAAGATAAAGTGAGAAACAGGAAAGGGGTAGTATGGAAATTCCCAACACAAGAAATTCAAGCCCAGTAGGGGTTGCTTATATCATCAAGGATAGTGAAGGCATATGTAAATGGGCTTTGTCCAAAAAGATAGGCATTACAACCAATAATGAGGCTAAAATGGAGGCATTGGCTCTAGGTCTGTGGTTATGCAAAGTGAAAGGCATTAAACAGATAGAAGTAGAAGGATACTTGCTTAATGCATACAAGTAATAAGGAAAAAAGAAACACCCAACTGGAAACTACAGGCTTGGGTCCAGAAAGTATGGGAGTTATTAGAACAATTCAAGGACTTCTCATTAACACATGTATATAGAGAGGCCAATGGGGTTGCAGACCTACTAGCCAATATTAGTGTTAGACAGGATAAAAAAATCATTATGGAAGAAGATCCCAATAATTGGGAAGGTCTGAAAGATTTAATACTAAAGGATCAACATAACAATGGGTAAAATTGCAACAATAAACAACAAGTTTAGACATAACAAGCATATTTAAACTCTTGACCGAAACATAGCTATTACTAGGAAAAAACTCATTAAATATTTAGATAGCCTATAAATGCCTAAGATACTTCAAACTTCACTTCAAAAACTTGAACTTGGCTCCCACGCCTTGTTACCAATAGTTGTCATAGATTCAAACCTACTCCCTTATCTAGACTCCCTGCTAATGGGTGGAAGGGGATTTGGATTGTGGCATTTAGATTAAGTGAACAACCTCAGGGCAAAAAATCTAATCTTTGAAGGGGTATTGTTCTTCTGTGAAATAAGAATCCATTGAACTCATGTTTAAAAGACAATGTTATCCCTTTACCCCATAACCTCCTTTTTCTTATGTTGGGTGAAAATTATGTAATCAACTTTTCGATAGATTACACAACTTGGACTTCAACCACAGCTATGTGAGATGTGAATCTCTCCTCTCATAAAGGGGAGGCGCCCTTCTTACTGCTAACAGAGGCGATAGTAAAACAAACAAGTAATTACAAAATGTACACGAAACTTACGGAGTGGGGGGGGTGTGTTACATTCATCCTTCTCTCTTTTTTCAGAGAAGATGTTTACAATGCTTCACCATTGGGAGTTCACAATTCTTGATAACCTTAAACTAACAACTAGCAGTAATACCAATATCTCTATCTCGTCAAAGCGAAGAGTAGAGATACCAGAAGTGATTAATAATAAACAAATAAAGTAAAAAGGGAAAGCTCACAAAGGCACAAAGTCGTTCCATAGCTTTTTCAATGTTGGATCTGTGCAGATGTACCGTTTGTCACGTTAGAAGCACAAAGTCTTCTTAGGCGCAGCAATTCCTCGAACAACATGAACGATTACAAGCACAAAGTCTTGTAGATCATCCAACAAAAGTATCAAAGAGCATGAACGATTACAAGCACAAAGTCTTGTAGATCCTTCGACAAAAGTATCCAAGAGTATGAATAATTACAAGCACAAAGTCTTGTAGATCATTCAACCAAAACATGCAAGAGCATGAACGATTACAAGCACAAAGTCTTGTAGAACATTCAACCAAATGATAAACAGAAATACAAATGCAATCTAAAATAATAAATGTAACGTTTCTTACATAAACTACTTAGAGTCCTTCGTGATTCTTCAAGCCACCACCAAATAAGATCAACTCACAAAGTATCTATCCAACGCAAAGTTTGGCTTTCATAACTTCTTCTTTATTAATCAATTTCCCCATTCACAAAGCATGAACGCTGTGCCTACAAATGTGCTTCTCAAAAAGGGCAGCACTTCGTTGTAAAATACCAAAGGATAAAATTACAATGAAAATCCCTCACATTATATAGAAAGAGGGATGAGCAAAATTAGGAAACAGATTGAGGAAATTAGGGAAAGTTAGGTGAGCGATTTTAGGAGATCTCACCTAACTTTGACCAAAGTCAAAGTGTAATTTGTTTTCAAAATATTACTTCTTCGAGCTTGGTGTAATTACAATTTACAAAAAGACATATAAAATGTCACGAAATATTTACAAGATGCATACAATGGGATGCACCTAAAATGTCTGTTCAACACCGAGAATAGGCCGCTTCATGTTTTTGCATTGGGCACCAAAGTCTTCAATTTCCTAGTCTCCCTCGCATCAACTTCTATATGGGATCAATCGTAAAGGTAACCTACTACGGTGAATTCTCGGATCGATTCTTTACGGCGTATGAGCGAACCTTCTTGCACCTGTCAAGATGCGTCTTCAGGTTGTCCAATGTGAGCCTTGTATCACAAATGATGTTCAGCGAAGCTTCTGAGAAGTCTGAACTGTCAATCAAATTCATGATGGCTTCCTTGAAGATTTGGGATATTTCTGTGGCCGGCAGGAAGATACAATTTTCCTCAAGAAGTTGACCAGGCAACTCTTTGATACCTTTTTCAAGAATGGTGCGATGTCCGTCGACATCTTCCTATACTTGGTGAAGATCTTTTGTAAGAGATTGAACCACTTGAATTCTGTGTTTCAGAGATTCTCTTACCTCAACGAACTTTTCTTTGTCAAGAATTACCCCGACCTCCACCAATTTGCTAAGCTTTACCTGTTTCATTTCTGACCATGACAATAGGCATTTTTCCATGTCTCTGCACTCCTAGGAAAGTACACATTTTTCTTTATCAAGCTCTGTGGTGAGCTTGGCCAACAAGGTAGTTTTCTCATCTGCAGCCAATATAATCTGAGATCCGTGTTTGATGATCTTCTCAACAAAATCATACAACACTTTGCCTTTGGAGGCAAACTTCTTAGCTTTCTTGACAGCTGGGTCTTCAATATTTACCACTGTCAGCGGTTGTGCATTACTTGGAGAACCTGCAAGTCTCTTTACAATAGTGGCATAATGCTCTGCCCTCTGTTTGTACATGTTACGAGCTTGCTCTACTTTATCCAGCCTTCCAACCAAGATATCCAAAGTGACTTATGATCTGGCTTTTTCAATTTCATTGGTAACCTGCTAAGCTGGACCTTTGTTAATGTAGAAGTCTTCCATATTGGATATCACCTTCTTCATTTGGTGGTATGCCAATTTCAACATACTTGTGGCCAGACTTATCAACGTTCAGCATTGAGTATACCTTTTCCTTTTTCTTCCCTTTGGCTTTTGGAAGGACTATCTCTTCGAGGTTGAGCTCCTCCAGAGAAATCATTTGCTTTTTACGCTTCGACACTTGAGATATTAGCCAAGGAGGAAGAAAAGAAGTGTGAACTTCTGGATTTACTGTCAATTCAGTCGCCATTGCTACTTCTGAAGTTATTGTCACATCTGAACTTACCATAGGTATCGTGACAATTGGAGAAGTGTCTGTCATCATCGCTCCTGTAGTTGACACATTGAGTTGATCACGCATTGACTCATTCATGAAACGATTGAATTCATTTTCAGAAGTGATGTCATACGTTGGCGAAGACAAGCTAGGAATGGACGATGGAGGGCTTGACAGTATATCAACCGTATGGATGCTTGTCACTGAAGGAGTATCAAGCTGGGTTGATGCTGCAGGGATAGGGGATATCTCGACTGCAGGAATGCATGTGGCAGGAATAGGTGACGAGGGAAAAGGAGGTGAGGAGCTCTTGAATTTGAGGGGTAAGGAGGAACATTTGAAGTCATAGGCCATGATGTTCTCGAATTTCCTCAACTACATTCCTCGTGAGGAGAAGTAGTTCTTTTCGATCATGCCCGTTCCTGATCACCCTTGTCTCCAATTTTGGTTCACCTTCGTAACCACCTTCAACTTCTTCGAATCTTCATCGACTCTTTCCCGCCGTAAACCTCTTCGCATTGAGTTCGCTTCAAGATTCATCTTCGATTGGTCACTTCTGAAGTTTTTCTTTCATCGTAATATATCTCCTCTAGATTAGGCTTTTTACCTTTAGAGCGAGATGGATTAGATTCCGTGATTACCGTCTCTGGGATGGACTGAGTATCCTTCTTGCCAACAGTGAACTTGATCCTAGGACCTCTTTGTGAAGAAATGGGAACGGCCACTGATTTATTTTTGTCGCGGAGTTCTTGCTGTTGGCGAGCTTCTGCTTCGGATTCCTCTCCTTCTGAGTCTGTTCTGAAACTTTTCATTGTATAACCATGTTTATGTAACCATTCTTCTATGTTGGCTAGGATTGGCCTCAACCTTTCTCTCATGCTGGTAACTTCTTTCCTAGACCATTGTATTGCAGGTAACGGCCTTTTAGCAATGCCTTGCTCATCATAGACAGCATTCATGATATCACCCGGATCTTCAAAATCCTCTGGTAGGTCAGCAATACCAAGATCTTTGATCTGTTGAACTGTCAATCTGCAATAGTCCATTTTGCAAATGGCTTCTTCATCTCTGCAATTAGCCTAGATGTCCTCAAAACGGTACCTGTGAAGGTGACCCTTTTGCAACTTTTGTCTGACATCTCGGTAATCAAAATCAAACCTATACCTATAGGTTTTGATGGTCATGATCTGTATTTCAGCATAAACAGACTTAGCTTTTCGTGTAGTTTGGATAGTATATCGGCCGATGGTCAGTGGGAACTTGAATCCACACTTGTGGTTGCTTCTTCATTCTTTTTGCACTGACATCAACTGTCTGCATGTTTCCATGAGAACCCACTTATCTGAAGGATAACGTGGTAGCATGTAGGGACAACCAGTGTAGCAGCCTACTCTCAAGTAAGTAAACGCTGGGGAATTGAAGAAATATGCATCCAACTTTACTTACCACCTTATAAGCCTCATCAGATACTCTCCTTCTTTCAAGAGCTAGATCAAAATTGAGAAGCAAAGGCGCAAAGAAAGCATCTGTGACCCGTCTGAAGTGATGAAAGCTTTCCTTCAGCTCCAATTGATAGAAATATCTGTACACAGGTACCATCATCCGATTCCTTTCGTATTATTACAGACCTCGAATTGATCATATACCGGCCAAGCAGACACTGTAAGAAGTCATGTAGAACTTCAATGTAGAAGGAGTTACTAATCAATCGCCGTGCGGTATCTCATCACCGACGAGCTTGCCCTAGCTAATATGCACCTTCGCCTTCTTATGATCCTGATGTATTCATACATCCAATCGTGAATAGTGGATGATTCTGGCAAGCCTTTTACTATGCTTAGAAATGTGATCATATCTTTGACGTCATCTTTGAAGTCACTTAGCAAGAGTCCTTTTGGCCATCTAGAAACAGATGATCTAGGCTTCTTTAACCATTGAGTGTTTATCAACTGTTTAGCTTTATTGGGATTAGCGTCAAAGATCTCCTGTGCCTTTGACATAGAAATATCAATATATTTCTCCATATGAGGGACCTTGAAGACAATATCAAAGAAATCAGGGTCGAGTCTTAGAATCTCGTGCCCAGAAGAATCGATCACACTCTGACTTTCTCTGATGTAATGAGATGCAACTTGAAGAACAAACTCTGTATTGTGCACAACTATAGGAAACATTGCCACCAAATGAAGGTTGCTGTG
>VDFB02006839.1:0-40667 GCA_007258455.2 Sequoia sempervirens | reverse complement strand
AGAAAATCTAAGCATTGTTGATGAAATTTGTGAAAATCCTTCCTCCTAGAATGTGGCGTGAAAGTGGGGTTTTTATTATGAAGCTTGATAAATAGAAAATGATACAATTTTCACTTTTTTTTTTTGCTTTTAAAACCACATAACGAGAGCGTGTTATAACGCGCTCGCGTTATCTCTTTTCAAAAACTTTTTTCCATTTGGCCACAAAAGTGCGACCAACTTCATGCACCCGCCCTCTTGCCAAAATGTTTTATTTATTGTTAATTGAGATCCATTATGTTACGCCATGATAAAAATCTACATTAAATAAACTCCTTATTCCTTCTTAATTATTTTGAGATCTTAAATCTCTTAATAAAGATTAAATATTTTTTTATAACATAAAGAGAAAAAATAAAAACAACCACTGTGTACAAAGTGGGTTTGTATGTCTTCAAAAGACACATGGCACATCAATTCCAGAGAATTGAAAAAGTAGATAGAGAAGAAATAGACAATTAGAAAGAGAGAAAGAAACTTCCAAAACACATAAATAAGACAAACATTTATTCCTCTGAAAATTATATATAAAATTTAAATAACTAATTAATCAAACATAATTGCTTTTGCCTATCATTAAAAACAATTCTATAACTACCAAGTAATCTATTTTCCAAAAAAAAATTGTATTAACTTCTACCTTTACTATACTATTTTCTAAAGTAGATCTACATATCTTAAAAAGACTCCTCCAACATCAATTTGTAAAAAATGATTTTTTTTTCCCAAATTTATAAATACAATGTCTTACTATAAAGATTATACATAAGATTTAAATAACTAAATGCACAAACATGATTGCTTTTGCTATAACAAAAAAACACATAATAATAGTAAAACACTCGCACCTCTCCCAAATACCCAAGCAATCTATTTTCCAAATAAAATTCTACATTGACATCAAAATTCAATGTCTAAGTAGCCTGCAAAACGATTTATTTATTAATTAAAAATAAATAATGCATTTGTATCTTTATTTTTAATTAAATAATGGACACGGTCAAATGGCCGTTTTGTATGCTGCTATGACAATTCGCTCACAGGTAAAATGTGACGACACAAAAAGCAGTCGCAATATTCCTGTCCATGGGGTCACGGCTGGGCTTAAACGTCACACACTAAGCGTTGAACGCTTAGTGTGGGCCCCTCCTATCTGCAGTTCCGTTTTCCTATTTCCGTTCTACTAACTGCCAAAGGCACCGGCCATCCACCATACATTGTGCCATTTATCATTATGTCATGGGTCCGTACTCCGTAGCATTTGTGAGGCTGCTGTAAGGTATCGGTGTTCCTCACCTGGAGGAATGTACCTCGCCCTTCATCGAGAATATAAATTAATGTTTTAATTTATATTGTTTTACTTTTTATTATGCAGCTCTATTTTTATGGGATCCCTTTGAAATAACTTTAAATTTTATTTTATTTATTTACTTTAAATACTTCTTATAATATTTTAATAATTAAATATAAAATTTTAAAATTTCAGTCTAAATTTCAATTTTTTTTTCATAGTAGGTACCCTATTTCTTTTATAATAAGAATAATAATTAGTTGCTTTATCCTTTAGTGTATTCTTATAAAAAAAATAGAGTACTATGAAAAAAAAAATAGAAATTTATATTGCAATTTTAAAATTTTATATTTAGTTATTAAAAAATTATAAGTATTTAAAGTAAATTAATAAAATAAAATTTAAATTTATTTAAAAGGGATCCCATAAAAATAATAAGAAATATTTGTTAGTCTATAAATAAAAGAGTACTTAGATTATGTTATTTAACTCTAAGTTTCAATAAGTTGATAGTTAATTTAGTTGACTTTTATTCTTACTTCATGTAAATTGAAAGAAAATTGGATAAAATTCTTATGTAAAAAAGTTCAAACCCACACTAATATAAAGTGAAATTAATGTACTTAAAATTATTTAATAAAAATATTAATATTATTATTTTGATGGGATCCCTTTGAAATAAATTTAAATTTTATTTTATTTATTTACTTTAAATACTTCTTATAATTTTTTAATAACTGAATATAAAATTTTAAAATTTCAATCTTTTTTTCATAGTACCCTATTTTTTTATAATAAGAATAATAGTTAGTTGTTTTATCCTTGAGTGCATTCTTATAAAAAAAATAGGGTACTATGAAAAAAAAGATAGAAATTTAGATTGCAATTTTAAAATTTTATATTTAATTACTAAAAAATTATAAGAAGTATTTAAAGCAAATAAATAAAATAAAATTTAAAGTTATTTCAAACGGATCCCATAAAAATAATAAGAAATATTTGTTAGTCTATAAATAAAAGAGTACTTAGATTATGTTATTTAACTCTAAGTTTGAATAAGTTGGTAGTTAATTTATTTGACTTTTATTCTTACTTCATGTAAATTGAAAGAAAATTAGATAAAATTCTTATGTGAAAAAGTTCAAAAAAATATCATTAATCATGAATAGAGTGTTTGATCATAAAATGTCAAAAAGTTAGATAATCATCACATAGATAAATGGACAAGTGGATCTATAGCCACCAAGTATTTAATCTTATTAGATATTAAATTTCTAAGAAGGCACTAGAACCTATACCTTACAATATATTTTTTATAATAATATGAAGACTAAATGACATAATATATAGGGAAAAAAATTCAAGCCTTCAAACCCACACTAATATAAAGTGAAATTAATGTAATTAAAATTATTTAATAAAAATATTAATATTATTATTAGTTTCTACCAAGGAAACTATAGGCACAACTTGTTCTTAACTAGTTATTAATAATTCTTTTTCTAACCAATGACAACTGAAATAGTTTTTCTATTTAATTTTTTTTTAGCTATTCTCAATGTATAGATGCCAATTTTATAACAAAATATTTTTGAAAAATCATTTCTCTTCCATCTAATTGGCAAGGAAATTTCACCCGATAAGGGTGATTAATGGGCTTCCATTACAATAGTGCCTGTAATAGTGGCAAATGAAAAGGGAAGTCTCCTTATTTTCAATTGTATTTGTATTTTAAATTATTCAGTTAGTTATATAATTCTAACCCTTTCTTTATATAAAGTAGTAGATACATAAATATTTCCCACTACTGGTAATAGAGTTTGTTTTTAATTTTTATAACAAAGTTAAAATTATTTTAGGGTTAAGTATAGTTGGAAAAATAAAATATACAAATTCATTTTTTGTTGAATTTTATTGGGTTAAGCAATAGATTCTTGCAGTTATAACCTAAAGTTTTTGGGTTCAACAATAGATTCCCACAATAGTATGTAAATTTATTTAAATACAGTAGAGAATATTTCTCTTTAGAATGTTTCAGAATATTATAAATTTAATTTACATTTGACAAGAGTTCATTTTTGAAGAATTTTTAAAACAATTTAAAGAATGATCATTAACAAATGTTTTTATAATTTTTTTAAAACTAATATTTAAAGTTTTCACAAGAATAAATAAAAATGAAATTATACAAATTTCCAAAACAAAAATGTAAATTAATTTAGTTATTTGAAGCAACAAATTTGAAAAGTAAAAATATCATAAAAATTAATAGGTACAAATTTACTTTTAAGTATAAATGAAACACAACAATACTAATGTTGAGTGCCACCCAGAGGAAAATGGTTTTAACAATGTATTTTTGAATAAAAAATATTATCACAATTCTAACCATAAGTATATTGCAGTTGGTACAACAAAATCACCAAGTGACTCACAATGACTTTATGTTTATGATGAGAAGATTTTCAATATCTTAACCATAAATATCTTTTTATATTTATATTTTAAAATATTCTAAATTAATAAATATTTCTATAACAAAATATTGCAATAAGATGATATATTATTATAAATAAAAATAGTATATTATATAGAGAACTATATAAAAATATAACAAGTCAAATTATATCACCTAATATATTTTAAAATTAATTATATATATATATATATATATATATATATATATATATATATATTCATAAGCAACACAAATGGGATGAAAAAAGGTTAGAAGGGACAAGTTGTTAAAATGGGCATTGTTTTTTCTTAAATGAAAAATGGGTATGTAAACTATTTTAATTAGAAAAGAAAAAAAAATGTTAGGGTTAAATCATAGTTAGAAGCAATTTTTAAATTAAAAGAATGAGTTAAAAAAAATATAAAAAAATATATGGATTTCAAAATGTTCAAAATTCTTTTAATTAGGTTACTATTAGAATTAGGGTAAGAATTAGAGTTAGGGTAAGCATTAGAATTATAGTTAGGGTTAGGGTTATAGATAGAGTTAGAGTTAGGGTTAGGTTTAAAATCATAGTTAGAATTAGGATTAGAATTAAAGTTACAGTTAGGTTTAGGGTTCAAATTAGAGATAGGGTTAGAGTTCAATTAGGGTTTGAATTATAGTTAGGCTTATAATTAGGGTTTAAATTATAATAAAGCTTAGGGTTAGGGCTAGGATTAAGGTTATGGTTAAAATTAGAGCTATTTTTAAGGTTACAATATTATGGCACAATCAATTCATTAATTTTAGGAATTAATTATTTTGAACTACTACTTCGATTCTCAAATATCTTGACTTGTCCATAACTAAAAAAGGCACCAACCCAATTTTTGTTTGATATTTCTTGATTCTTCTAGAAAGCAAGAAATTGTACTACCATTTAGTAGTGATCAAATTCAGTCAATGGGGCTTGGGACACACTTTGTGATCTATCATAATCCAAGAATGAATTCCTTGTAATTTGTAACAGTATTTTATTGTGCCCTCCTTTTCTCACTGTTCTCATTTGGAGTTCTGTCTGTTTTGCAATTGCGCCCATCTTTTGTTTTATGAGGTTTAATACAACAATGATCAGAAAAATAGTACATATGATTATGTGATCTTATACCAAGGGAAATTGATTCCTATAAACTTGAATTAAGTCTTGTGCACATTAGATAGATAGTTTTACTTTATGTATGCAAAAGTAACTCTGATTCTAAAATTATGTTACACTCTATTCAATATTTTGTAATTATAGTAGTCTCTGTTGGCCTAATTTCATAAATCTATCTTAATTTTTTGTGTACTTCAATTTTCATTGCTTCTCTTTGATTTCTTCAAGGTTTGAATGAGTGATTTTTTTTAAGTTGTCTAAAAGGTATAGAAGTGATTTCAGTTGGTACCTTCTTTTTAACCTTGCAAATGGCTTCATACTTGAGATTTGTATTTGAACAGTTTGATGTTGTATCTAGTTTTTTGGATGCCATAATTGACTATTTAAAATGAACAAACTTATGATTAAAGCAAGCCTTGGAGATGGCATGAATATTTTGGTAACTATGAGGATGGATTTGTTTGTTTGTTTCTCAAATTAACATTTTAATGTTTATTTATGTTTCATTGTGAGGATCATAGCGTTATAATTTTAATTAAATTTTGTTTTTTGTTTTTTATGACTACAAAACCAACAAGTAGTGACTCTTGCTCAAACTTAGGTCTTCATCACCATGATGTCTTGTATTGTAATATTGGAAAAAATTTAACAATGATCTAGGTGAATGGTGGTCTCAGATTTTGTTTAGGGTAATAAAATCATTTGATGATTGAGCACACACAAGTTATCTTGACCTAGGTCATACGAAGATGATGTAATGAAATAATGAAATATGGATACATAAGTGAATGTCAAAAAGAAAAAAAATGATTTTATATTAGAAGTCCTATTTTAAGTTTTGTATGGTTTCTAATATTATAAACTAAAGGATAAAACAACTAACTATTAGATTATTAATATCATGTTTTCTATGGTTTAAATATGTATTGCATTAAGAGTTAAATAACACAATTTATTTATTTATTTTTATTTAGTTTAAATATTTCTTATAATTTTTTAATAATTAAATATAATTTTTTTAAAATTTCAATCTAAATTTCAATCTTTTTTTCATAGTACCCTTTTTTATATAAGAATACGCCAAAGGATAAAACAACTAACTATTAGATTATTAATATCATGTTTTCTATGTTTTCTATTGTTAAAATATGTATTGCATTATTTTTATTGGACAATTTTAAGTGCATTGGTTTTACTATCTGTTAGTGGGGTTTGATGGCCTAATAATTTATCCATGTTGTGTTCAATTTAATAAAGATAATAAATATATATATATATATATATATATATTAACTAATCAAATTAGTCAAAATTATTTTTAAAATTTTATTTTATTTAAATAAAACATATAAATTTTGTAAAATATAAATATTTACTTTACATAAAAATACAAACCATATAATTGATTTATAAATAAACTTAGTAATAACCCTTTTTAACTATTTTAATTACAAATAATATATTTGGTAAAAATAAATATGAAATTAAAACAAATTGATTTCAATTTAACATATATTTGAGAAAAACATGCAATATAATATAAAACTATATAATATATTATGTTATGCAATTAAAAATAGAGCTGCCTAATAAAAAGTAAAACAATATAAGTTAAAGCATTAACTTATATTCTGGGTGGGGGGCGAGTTAAAGTTTCTTACATTCCATTTGGGTGCGGGGCGAGGTAAATTTTTTGACATTTCTCCAGGTCTGAGGAACACCGGTACCTTAGAGCACCCTGACAAATGCTACGGAGTACGGACCCATTACATAATGGTAAATGGCACGATGTATGGTAGATGGCCAGTGCCTTTTGCTGTTAGCAGAACGGAAATAGGAAAACGGGACTGCAGATAGGAGGGGCCCACACTAAGCGTTCAACGCTTAGTGTGTGACGTTTAAGCCCAGCCACAGATGGTTGTTTTTTTGCAGAACAGAGTGAAGACTGTTAAACTGGCATCTGGTAAACACATGGTGATTTTGGAAGCTGGTTATAATTTTGGGGACTCCAGCATTGTTATAGTGGATTCAAATCCAGATACGAATGATGTTCTTTGTTGTAATATTGTAGATGTTTCAAGTGATTTATTAAAGACGGGTTTCTATTTGCACAAGAATCACACTTTGATATTGCCAATTGATGACAGCAAACATACCCATGGTGCAAAGTCCATCTGAAATCCATTAAAAGTTTTGACTGGTCTTTAAAAGCTTTGTATTAACAGCTAAATAGAAATAACAAAGGAAGAGAAGCCAGACTAAAATAAAGGATTCTAAATTAATATATAGAAGTTTCGTACATAGGGCATACCTGATTGATTCTTCCAACCTTCGTCTAATCTTCGTCCACTTCTCTCCCACTTCAGATCTTCAGGCACCTATAGTGGCAATGTATTACTGCAGATACCAAGATCATCCTTACTCAGCGAGCATATGTTTTATCGAATACTCACAGAAAATGTATTTCCAGTATGAAATGTATATCCAAAAATCACACACAGTTTATCCAAAAATCTTGCATACCAGCATCATGGACTATGGAAACAAAATGTTATTAAATGTATATAGAAGTTTCATACTTAGGGCATACCTGATTGATTCTTCCAACCTTCATCTAATCTTCATCCACTTCTCTCCCACTTCAGATCTTCAGGCACCTATATTGGCAATGTATTACTGCAGATACCAAGATCATCTTTACTCAGCAAGCCTATGTTTTATCGAATACTCACAGAAAATGTTTTTCCAGTATGAAATGTATATAGAAGTTTCGTACATAAGGCATACCTAATTGATTCTTCTAACCTTTGTCTAATCTTCGTCCACTTCTCTCCCACTTCAGATCTTCAGGCACCTATATTGGCAATGTATTACTGCAGATACCAAGATCATCCTTACTCAGCGAGCATATGTTTCCAGTATGAAATGTCAGCATTTAGATGCTACCTTTATCGTTACCATTGGCAGACCCTTGGATGTCCATCGGTTACTCTTCCTCTTCAGCTCCTCCACTATCGTACGATGACTCTCCGAATGCCCGCTACTCGCATCCACTTCCATTGGTTACTCTTCCTCTTCCGCTCCTCCACTATCGTACGGTGACTCTTCGATTGCCCACTACTCGCATCCACTTCCATCAGTTACGTTTGGATTCTTTTTTATGTACACGGGTCTTTGGAGGCCTATACCACTGTAGAACGCCTCTCGGCGTAATTAAAAAAGAACATAGGTGTTCACATGCTCTTAATTACACTTATAATATTTTAAATGTAGAGAAAATGAAACATCAAAGAATAAATTTTGAAACAAAAGGTGAGAGATAATATTGAAAAACATAATTTCCACAGTGAATGGTGTAAAAATCTTATTTGTGAAGAATTAAAAATAACAATTGCAGGCATCTCATGGATCACTAACAAACTAGGGAATTTCCCTTCTCTTTCTCCCCTAGCTAAAACATTTTAAACATATGATGAAGAAATGGCTATCATATGCTTGGATTCTTTGATAAAATTAGAAGTTTTCAATGGATAGATGACTCTAAATATCAACTCTAAATTGGTCAATATTGTTGAAGTTGGATGTAAAAGAGGTTTGCAAAGTTGGAATTGTTAAAAGAGTATAAAAAGAATAAAGCTTAACAAAACAAAATAAATTAGAGTTCTTTCATATCATTAAGTATTTATCTCAAATTGATGTCATAAAACATTAGATTGATGACTTACCCTCAGAAGAGGGTGTTATTTCTTCACCTTTTTCAATCATTAAAGATGACTTCTTTACAAATAAACAAAAAGTAATAGAGTTTATCGGTTTCTTCTTCTCTTGTACAATCATTAGAAAAAAATAAAATTATTTCAACTGTGAAAAATTGAACTTCTTATTTTAGAGGAAATGATCATATTGTCCATTGAAATTGATTTATCATAAAATAGCCTCTCCGCCCAAGCTAGTAGAGGCTTGATTGCCTTGAAATTTTTATTTGAAGTATATGAAAATTGATATTTATGTTTCCATAATTGAGTGTTCAAAGATGTTTGCAAATATTGGAAATGGGGATACCTAATGTAATACAAGGAGATATATTCGATGAAGACTTTCCATTGATTTTCAAATATTCAACTTGGTGAAGGGTGGCCACAAAATATTCACAAGGCTTGCATCCAAATTGAAAGCAATGGATATTCATAGAAATTGGAGATGAAATTGTTAGTCCCTACCTATCTATAGGCAGAGACTAATGTTTTTGCTCACCTTTTTTCCCTATTAATTCATTTCTAAAAAAAAACATCAATATTTTATCCTAAGGTCTACTGGAATTTCATCATTAAAGTGTAATTTCTCCTTACTTTTGCAAAATTCTGATTGGCAATTCAGTATTTTCCAATGGTTTTTTGTTTTATCAATTAAAAATTGTTCTTTCCACCAATCAAAAATGAATAGGAGAAAATCTTCCATCGGTTCCTAATGTTTTCAGGTTGTGGATGTATCTTTGCCATGAGGGTTTTGGTGGGCAGGTGGAATTCATGAAAGCAATTGATTGGCTTGTTCTGAGGGAAACACCAAGTAAGAAGATTCTTTAAGAACTGATTTCGGTTTGGGTTGAAGTGTTATCCTTTCATGAGTTTCTAATGTTTCCAGGTTGTTGCTAAAATCCTAAAACAGGTGCTTACTCTTATGCTTTGGTAGTGTGATACCTTGATATCTATCCCACTCTAAATGTGTAAAATAACTAAGAAATATGAATGACAAAATACCAAGGACACCTCAAGATTAGCCAAAAGAGTGATACAACGAAAAGGAATGTAAATAAGATGAAACACAAACAATTTTACCTCTCTTGTTGTTGATACCTCTTTGATTGGCCCTTGCTTGGATTGGTTGTGTGCTCCTTAGATGATTGCTTGAATGACTAGATGCAAGATTAGATATGCAAATGATTAAAAAGATGGCTAGATGATAGTAAAGGATTGTGGATTCAAATTGACAGCATGTAGTTATGAGAATGCAAAGTGTTTGGGAAAGCAAATGGGTAGCATGTAGTTGCTCAAATCAAAAAGTGTTTTAAAATGAAAATTGGCAGCATAAGGGTGCTCCAAATGAAAGTGTTGAAAATTCCCTTGAGGAGGGGGTATTTATAGGAGAATTTGAATTCTCTAGAGAATTCAACAGTCAAGATTGATCCAACAAAGCCAAGATGAAGGGCTATGGTGGGTTGAGAACCCACAAGCCCTCACATCTTGACATGTGGAGGGTGAAGTGGCCAAGGGGATATGAGATGGAGATGAGTTGTCAAGAAGGTACATGAGGTGGAAAAAGGACATGCACCTTAGGGAGTGAGGAGATTTCCACAAAAAGGATTCCTTGTCCCCAAGTGGGAGTGAAAGGGACATTTGAGGAATTTTGGAATTCCTCAAAAATCTACATGGGAAAAGGAAAGGTGGTTGGGGATATAAATGTGAATTAAAAATTCACATTCCTAGGAGGATCTAGAGGATAAAAGGTGGGCTCCAAAAAGGTGGGACTTGGTCACATGTGGAGATTGTGACAAGTCCAAGGTTGGTCACATGTGGAGATTGTGACAAGTCCAAGGTTCTAGAAGCCTTGGAAGGATGGAATGTGAATTAAAAATTCACATATAAAAGAGGGAATCTAGGAAGAATAAAAAGGAATTAAAATTCCTTGGAGAATGATTAGGCTTAATTAATCAGTAATTAGGGGTTAATTAGGATTAAAAGCCAACTTGCAAAAGTTGGAGGATGTGACACATCCTAATCAAGGATTAGGCATGTGCACATCCTTAATGAAGAGATTAGGGAATGGATTAGGATTAGATGAAAATGACATGTGAGGAATTAAATAAATGTAATATTTATTTAATTTATTTGATGAAAAGAGGATTAAGGAGGGTAAGGTATTTAATTATTAATTATTAATTAAATACCTTAGGGATTTGGTAGAATTAAAGATATTAATTAAATAATAGTAATATTACTTAATTAACTCGGATAAGAGGATGTTTAGACGAAAAGTGATAAATTTGGATAAATTAAATGTCCAAATTTGGATGTCTACAGGTAGATTTTTTCCAAGTATCCAAGGCTTATTTGAAAGAACCTATTTTAGGCTTTTAGCCATAGTAGCAAGGCAATGAATTGTTTGATAAAATTCTTTGGTGGGCATGTATGAAAATGTTGTAGCATAGACAAGGCAATGAACTAGGAAAATAAAAATATGACATGGGACTTTATAAGTCAAACTCATGCATCTACTATTTACTCTAGAGAAATCTCCTCCTTCAACTCCAAGCATATTCCAATTGTAAAAAATTTAACAAAAATAATAGCTATATGTTTCTCATCATTCATTGATCACTCTCTTTCTTCTTTCATCATTCTACTCTGTTTGGTTCAAACATGTTAAGGCACTCCAGGCATTTCACAGTGACAACGAGAAGAAGGATGGGTGTAAGTTGCATAAAAACATCCTTAACTTGATGTAAGGTCAATTTATCTTCTAAGTCATCAGCTATTGAATAAGCGAGTAGGTGTGATCCTAGTTCAGAAAACAAAAATATAAAGATTCCTAGATGGAATTTCAAAGCAATGCCCTAAACTAAACTTGGGGTTTATGGGGTGTTTGTAGGGGTTGTCATCCATTGTATTTTAAAAATTATGTGTTACTGGTAGACATCTTTGGTTTCACAATTGAAAACCTAAATTACTCCATTTGAATCTAAATTTTGTTTACATCATTTTGTGACAATGCAAATCCTACAGTCTTACTTTCTTCTTGTGTATTTTTTTTATAACCCCAAAGCTTGACAAGTTCTAATCCTCTGATTATTTGGGCTAGTTTCTGTGGAGCCATTGAATGCACAAGTGTAGGGAAAATCAAAGCAAGGGAAAATATCAGTACCATAAGAAACTGCGTAACAGTAACACGCTCTATCAAAACCCTGATATGTTTCATTTTTGTTTTTGCTTCAAGGAATCAGATTTTGTTTTGAGAAGTTCTTAGTTATGCCTATTTGTGCAAGGGTTAGGGTTTCGTTGCTGGAAAGGAAGGGAGAGGGAAAGAAATTAGTATTGCCCTCATTTATAAGGTATTTCATCATGGCACACCTATAAGCTTTTCCTCTCAACTCTTAGTACATATAAGTGGATTATTTTCTAGCTTTTGTTTTTTCCTTTAAAATGTGAGAGTTTATGATATCTTTATTTAAATAATATATTTTTAGTGGCTTGAATCTTTGCTTATTTTAATATTATATAGTTTTCATGAAATTTCATCGCCACAATGTATTATTTTATCATTTTATTTTGGTTGCATTTTGTTTTTCCTATTTTAATGTTATCCTTAAGCATTACCTTTGGTCTTTTTCCTGATGGTATGTCTAGAAGCATGGTCTAAAATGTTGGAACCTAATATTGCTAAGCAATTAATGCCAAAAGAACATTGTCATTTTCTCTTATATTGTTTAGATTCAAAGCATATGCAAATACAGTCATTGCACTAATGTAGAGATGTTGCAATAAGTACAATAGTGTTTCATTCTTAATTTACTTAATACACATGATTGAAAAAACAAATTTAATTCAATTATCTCCATAGGTTCCATTTATTTTCCTTAGGATTTGATTATGTCATGTATTTACGTACATGCCATAAGAGTTGAGTTTAGCTTGCTAGGAAATTGCACACTGTTATAAAGAATACCTTGGACAAAAACAACTAAAAATAATAATGAATGCAACTTGTAGAACATCAACTTGTGCTTCAACATATGAAGATTCACTTCACATAATGATTATGTAGATCAAGTATTTCATAATAGTGAAACACGACTCATACACTTCTTTTCAATCTCTAGTCATTTACATTGTGTAGCATGTCGGTGTCTATCTTACATGTTATTAAAATATACCTATCCTTCACAACAAAATTTAATATTTTTTGTTGTTTTTATTGTTCAACATATCTTCTAATGTAGAGAGCCATAACAATATCAATCTTCTCTAATAGTATATGTCATCTAAAGTAGTTAGTTTAAAGGTTCTCTTCAAATATTTGGGGTTCACAAGTCCACTAGGACATTGTACAAAAATAAATGTCCAAAAGAAGAAAACAAAAAGCTTAAATTGCTACTTATTGATCTGAAAAACATGCTTTCTATAGCATCATGACTTTTAGTTATTTCAGGAGTTCAGTCTTCATGATGAATAGTAAGTTGTAGGAAATTAACATCTACAGCCATTGTTTTTTTCTTTTTGTTTGGTCTTGTTTCTTTGTGCTTTTTGTTTCTTGTTGATGGGTTGTTGATGTCTCTGTAATCAGCTTGTTTTGGTGTTTTGGTGGGTGATGAGCCTGGCTCTCATTCAAACCCTCTTTTCTTAAGTCTTAAAAGTGTTTTTAGAGTTTTTTAGAGAAATCTTAGTAGACAGAAGAGAAGCATATTTTTGCTCATAAAAGACAAATTTAAACTTATTTCTTCAAATTGAAAGTACAGAATGTATTATCTAACACCAACAGATAGATTAAGAATGATAAACATACCAATCAGGCTCCAGATTATTTAAATAAGAAACTGGCCAGGTCTACAGCTGGAAATGGTGAAAACAGGCATAAATGCACGCCACAACTCCAGACAAGGTTTCTCCAGCTCAGAAATTGGTCACAAAGCACTGAAATAGCTAGCCGCCCATGATGGATGCCAAAACCCTCTCAAAAAGAAGGCGTTTTCCTTAACTGCTTCACACGCCTTTCTCAAGGCACAAAAACCAAGGTAGGCCGTACGGCCATGAACAAGAAGGAAATGAATCTCTGAAGAAGAATTCCAGAAGCAAGAAGTACGCCACCAAGAACCCCTCAGTTATTACCAAACACAAATAACTGCATAAATAAAGCTCTGTCTGAAATCTGTAGAACTTCTGTGTGAAGCCCTCAACCGTACGGATTCAGCTGATCTCTCACAGCCTCAAACGTACTCAACACTGAAGAGTTTCCGTTCTCCAATGGACACAATGATCAAACCCTGCTCTCAGGAGAATGCTCAGAGAAAAGATGCACAAGGCAATTCGAAATAATCAAAAGGTGAGTTTCTATTGCCAAAAATGCCTCTTTATGCAAAGCACGCATTTCCATAAAGATACGCCCATTTTAGGTTTTCAAAATATTATAATATTTTAATATATCCCTTTCCAATAGTTGGGCGCACTTTTATAATATTTAAAGTCATTAAAATATTATAATCCTCCTTTTTCATTTAAGTGATATAAAAATATAAATAAAGTCAATGTGACTTTATTAAAAGGGCGTTTTAAGTTAATAAATTAACTTAATCACTTAAAATCCCGTAAAATGCTCAAATCTCAAGATAATCTCGTGCCGTCAGAAGCGATGAACTCCTAGAATGCCAACGCTCACTGTGATCTAAACACTGTCCACTGAAAACACGAACAAACAAACTCTCCAAAATGCACCACTGACCCTCTATCCAAACTGGCTAGCCCAAAGGGTCCAATAAAGGGCTAACACAATCAACTATGATCATGCCGGGACATTACATGCCTATTGCTTTATCTTTGTTGCCCCTTCTCTTTTTTGTACAGGTTTTAGGTACCCTTCAAAACTTGTTTATTGTTAATCAAAACATCTACAACCACTGTAAAAAGATTATTCCTTTATTAAATTACCTTTTAGTAGTTTCAATTTGTCTGTTTAAATTTTGGTTGGTCATTTCTTTCAAAAAAGCTAAAGCATATGTAGGTTTCTTATTTTCCAAATATTCATTGCCTTTGTCTTTCATAGCACACTGAAATTATTCAAGTCCTATCATTCTATGGGCCTCACTTCCTTTGATCAAAAAGAAAAGTGCAAAGAAATCCTTACAGTAAAGAACATGTTGGAAACAAATTCACTTTTATTGAGATGTTTATAGAGGTCAATGAATTGACAAAATTGATTGTGAAGTTGCATATTTGTTTCTTCATTAATAGAATCAAGATGCCCTTCAAAATTTAGTCTCCTTGATTGCATCTCTATTGGCCTACTAACCATCTCTACAAAATTGTTCTAAATGTGGGTTTCACTCTATTGCAGCTATAATCCCCAATGTTCTTAATATATGTTAAAACTTAACATGTGTCACGCTCCATTGTGCCCCAAATTGTTGCGCCATAGCCTAGTCCCAGGTTTGTTAGAGTTATAGGCCACCTTATATTGGTAGGGGGGTTTCTAATGTGGATCAAACTCTCCCATTTCTAAGGGGGGTTATATTTAAAGTTAAATATTTAACATGTTAATTTTTTTTAAAAAAATTGTATTTGGAAAGCATAAAATTTTAGCTTTTAATTGATTCAAAACTAACTTATTTAACTAGTTAACAACTCATTGCAATAGCATTCCAACAAAAACAAAATTTAAATATAAAAATATAATTTTGTACTAATTTATTAAGCAATGAGGTTTTATCAATTAATTTAATTCAATTATCTAAATTTAAAAACTTGCACAATATAAAATAAAAAATAACTTATAAATTTAATTTTACTTTATACTAAAAAATATTTTTTTTATTTTAATATCTTAATTACCAATAGACATTTAACAATATTTTATTTATTTAAAAAAATAAAAAATCAACACAATAATTATTTTAAAAAATCTTTATTTAAAAATAAATAAAAACAAAGAGACATATTAGAAATATTTATTTAAAAAAATCCACCTCACTTTTTTATCCTTATCCAAAACATTATCAAAATTGTTAAGTTTCTACTTTAATTGAATAATTCAATTTTTTAAAGAAATAAATAAAATTGATCTCTAAACTGATATATTTGGCATATATTATATAGATTAATATTTAACATATATATACTAGTTTAGATATTAAAATAATAATAGTTTGTTCTTAATAAAAAATATATTAAAGCATTTTTTCCTCCAATAGATTTGCATGCAGTGCTTTAAAAAAAATCAAAAACTTTATCTAAAAATAACTTATATTAAAAATATATTAAAGCATTCTTTCCTCCAATAGATTTGCATGCAGTGCTTTAAAAGCTTACACAATATAAAATATAAAATAACTTATAAATTTAATTTTTGTTTATACAATTTTTATTTTTTTTTAATATCTTAATTTAGATATTAAAATAATAATATTTTATTCTTTATATATAATATATTAAATCATTCTTTCCTCCAATGGATTTACATGTAGTGCTTAAAAAAAAACCAAAAACTTAATATAAAAATAGTTGTCTAAAATAAAACAGAGTGTTGAGCAAAATTTAATTTAAAACTAGGTGTTTTGCATCAGTTTACCAACAATACATGAGTTGCTGGTGGAATCGTTCTACCGTACGCAAAGATTAGGAACCCCGAGTTAGTGTATCGATGGCAGGCAAAGGAGATTCTCCACGGCAACCGATTGAAGCAGAGCGAGGGCTACGAAGTTTTGCTATGACTTTGGCGATATCATCGAAATTCATTGTGATTAGAAGTTTTAGGGATTTCGACAAATACAAGACATCCATTTCTTCTACAATAGTTCTGGTTGGAGGCATTGTGGCTTTCTTTGCTTCAATACTGGTTGTAATGATGGTTATTAGGCCTGGGAAGAGAATTACCTTAATGAGCAAGGTGCTTTTGGGCACCGCTCTAGTATTCTTCATGCTGAGTTTCCTTACAGCAACTTATTTGATGGTGTGCCGCCTAAACTGCTTAAATTAAGATGGGCTATAATCGGTGCGGGTTTAGGGATTATGGTGCTACCATGTGTTGTTCTCTGTCTAGGTTTTGTTCTCCAGGGTTTAATTCTGTAGGGTTTATACTATGCTAATAAAAGAACAGATGAGTTTGTTTGTACTATGCTGTAGGGTTTAATTCTAAATTATTTCATATAAATAAGAAAATCATTGGAGGAACGTTTATGTGACATTTGCAGCGGATGTTGAATAGAACACAGTTTTTAGTTCCTGCCTTTAAGATGTTTTCCCTCTATCTAGATGCAGGGGTGGCTGACCCCTTCACCTTTAAGTGGCTATGGAAGCATGGGCGGTCTTAAGCTATGACTATATAGACGAGGAAAGGCTGCTGACACCCTATCCATCTCTCCTGCGCTGAGCTTCGCCTTCATCATTGCCTGGAATACTTCAAGAATTGAGAAAAAGTCTGATTATCAGTTTTGGCATTAAGTGTTGTTCAAATTGATCAATGTCAAAAATAAAAATAAAACTGTTTGGGCTGAGAGGTAAACTGAATCTACAAAGCTTTGCTATTTTAAACAAGTTTCTAAATTTTGCAATTCTTAAAAATCTTAATGTTAAAAGAAGAGAGATGTAATCATCTGTATGGAGCTTAACCTGATTTTACAAAGGAAACACCAATTTAATAGTGAATATATCAGAAAACTCTCACAGTTTATATGGGGTAAAAATTGGAATGTTTGTAATGTTATTTATCGTGAATATTTTTATTGCATGGTTTTTGAGCATGTGCTGCAATCATTGCATGGAAAGTGGAAACGTCAATTTAATAGTGAATATACAAAAAAAACTCTTACAGTTTATATGGGTAAAAACTGAACTGTTTGTAATGTTTTAATCCATGAATATTTTCATTGCATGGTTTTTGAGCATGTGTAGCAATCATTGCATGAAAATGCATATTTAATAGTGAATACATAAGAAAACTCTCACATATATGTGGTAAAAATTGAACTATTTGTAATGTTTCTATTCATGAATATTTTCATTGCATGGATTTTGACATGTACTGCACTCATTGCATGGAAATGCCAATCAAACAATGAATATACAAGAAAAACCTCACAAGTTATATGGGGTAAAAATTGAACTATTTGTAATATTTTTATTCACGAATATATCTTTAATGTCCCCTAATTGGGAGTGCCCTAAATTTTCCTAATTCATTAATTTAAATAAACAAAGGACCTAATTGAAGCATTGCACACAAGTTAAAACCATTTACCATAATCAACTAGTTAGTAGATTATAATCATTTACTACAATAATACTAATTAGCAGATTACTATAATTAGATATTAATAAACTTGTGGCGAATCATTAATTCAATCACAAAGTACTCTAACATCCTTGGAGGGTTCAATCATAAGAGAGAATGGGAGAATGCGACTTGATGGGGTACCTTCGACCCTTTTTCCCTAGACCAAAGGGGATATACCATCTCCCTTGGCCTCATGTGGCATATGCCATCCATATGAGGTGATCTATCTAGGAGGTGTATTTTTCGTTATCCCCTCACCTTGCCAATCATTTCCTTCTCCCTATGATTTGACCCCCTGTGTTGATCATCCATAGTGGAGGAGTGAGATTCCAATGGGTGCCCTGAAAATGTCCTCTCTCCTAAGCCCAAAGGTAGTACCCTTTGTACCCACTTAGCCTCCTAAGGCTCATCAAGTCCTCATCTAAGAGTAATTCTAAGAGAATTTAAGCAGAACTAACTTAAATCGAGAGTGTGGAAGGAATATATAGATGTACAAGGTGTGCTCCAAGACACACTCACAAGGAATATATAGATGTACAAGGTGTGCTCCAAGACACACTCACATGACCTGTGAGAATCATAAGAATCCTTATTGTGATGGCATAGCCCCCCATTACACTTTATAATTAAGTGTGTGTACAATAAATTCCCAAATTCCCTCCCTAAAGAACACACATTTAGTTTTGTGGCATTTTATATGAGTGCATTTACAATAATTTTGTTGTTTGAGTTCTACAAGTTTACTGTCATGAGGTTGATTAAGAAGACAAGATTAAGTTGTGTCTTGCAAACCTCAATAAAAGATAAAAAAACATAAAATTAAAACCTCATTATGATGACCCCCCTCTCCACAAAGAAAATATACACAGGTTGAAACATTACAAATAGGGGAGAGGACCCAGTACCTAAGCATTTTTCAATAGTTGTGATAGTAGTTGTTTATATAATGCCCAATATTTTTATCAATATTGGACCAACAGTTGTGACTTTAAAGTTGTTAGTGTAGATGATGACTACCCATAATTAAACAAAATGTATTCCTTTGATCTAAAAAGCAACCAATAATGTGATTCCACATCAATGCTGAATAAAACATGCTGTGAATGCACAAGTATTGGTCTCACTTTTTTTTTGGGCCTTTTTGGACACCTTGACAAAAAGCATGCTGATGTGGCATCATATTTTATAATGTGGCCCTCAAACCTTAGTTATAAGTAGGAGACTTGCCAAGTAAGCTGCTGTAAAAAATTGGGAGTGATTTGGAATTTCCATGTAGGAATCAGTCTGTGATTGCTTTTAAAATGCTTGAAATATATCCCAACCCCTCTCTATATGTTTCATTTCTAGCAATTCGCCATAGATACATCAGTGACTGCATAGTTTCTAGCCTCAAGATGTTCTATGATTTACTAACCACCATATACTTTGGCAAAAATGTTGTATAAGTTATTTCAAATATCAGTGGTCTATGTGAAGATATTATATAAATTACCATCACAGATTTTTCCATGGTGAAAACAAGTACACCAAACAAAATGTTTCTTTCATGGAACAAACTGAAGGAAACAGATGAAGACAGTTCTGGCATTTTTACAATAAGAGTGTGTCAGGCTTTGCATGTGTCTCAATTAAATACATGAAGACATATTCTAACCTTGCCCTCGTTGAAGATATAGTTTTCACCAGCCAACTTTGTTTGAGTTGAGTTATAAAAGTTATAGCAAGTCCTGACAAGCTGTAGGGAAACAAGATAGATAGTGACTTAAAAAAATAAATGAAGATCATAACAAATAGATCACACATCATTAAGGACAGTATTTTCAGAATCTAAATTCATATGAATATACCTGGATACACAACAATAAGAAATTATAACTTTCTAAACAATACATTATTAATGAAAGAAAAAAATTGCATATCCTGCAGATCTTAAGATTTGTCTACACTTCCACATTTGGCATGCATGTCTTTTAGTGCAAGCAGGAAAGATGCTGGAAAAAATGGGAAATTTAGTTTTGATTCCAATTGCATTGGCATGGAAGTTATTTGGGCCTTCTAAAGATAGTCCATTTGGTGCATCTCCTTCAATCAATGAAGGATGCTGGATAAGGCACAGAAGAAGTCATTGGTAGTGCATTGGCAGGAGAGAATAGAAGAGGGAAGAAGTTAGAAACAATGGAATTGTTAACTAGGACTATAGGTATGTTTTAATTCAATTTTTATTTGTATTTCAGAAAATATATCTTTATAATTATTTAGCAAAGATTCAACATTATGTTTATGTATTAAAATGGTTTTGTATTTCCTCAGCTGTTTTGGTAAAGGCTTATGTTAAATGGTTATGCTCCTTTATGTTTAATAGTGTAGCGGTTATTTTAAACTCCAAAAAAAATCATTATATTTATGATGTCCTTAACCTGTTCTAAAAGCTTTCATTACCATGCAGTTGAGAAAATGCTCTTAAGGGTTGTTGAGTTTAAAATGTCCATAATTTGTTTAATAGTTTCCACCTTCACATGCTGGAAGATGGGTTGGTAATGTACATTTTCATGAAAGTTTAAAATCCCTAAATTTAATTGGTTTGAAATGTTTTTATTTTTACAGTTTGAAAAATTTATTAAATAAGGGCTGTAAAGACTAGTTATTGATTGTAGAATGTTTTGGTTCTACAATTCAAGTATTTGATCATTTTGAAACTAGTTATTGACTATAGAGTGTATTTATTTTGGCTCTACAATTTAAGTATTCGATCAGTATCAAAATGCCCTGACTTTGGCATTTGGCAAGGACTCCTGCTGCACAACAGCGCTTGTTTATCTATAAACTTTGTATTATATGAATCGGCACCCTATCCATCTCTCGTGCTCTGAGCTTCGGCTTCCCTATATAGGGCATTTCATCATTGCCTAGAATTGAGCAAAACACTGATCATCAGTTTTGGCATTAACTGTTGTTCAAATTGGTCAGTATCAAAATATTCTTTTCTGTTTGGCCTGAGAGGTAAACTGAATCTAGAAAGCTTTGGCATTTTAAACATGTTTCTAAATTTTGCATGTAGTCATCTGTATGGAGCTTAACCTGATTTTACAAAGCCAAGTTAATAGTGAATATTAAAAAAATTCAGTTTATAGGGGAGAGGGGTCCATAGTGGAGCGGGGTTCAATAGTGGGGATAGAAGTAGTCTGCAGTGGTCCTCATAGTGGAGCACCTTAATATCCAATTGCAAAACACTTTTTATCCGTAAAGTACACAAACTGACAAATCATGTGATGCCACATCAACCCACCGATAAAACACGACTTAGTGCACGACTATCGGTCTCACTTTTTTGGGGGCCTTTCTGAATACCTCAACAAAAAGTATGTTGATGTGGCATCATATTTGATGATGTAGCCCTAAAACGAAATATATAAGCACATGAGTTGCCAAATAAACTGTTTTACAAAATTGGGAGTGATTTGAAATTTCCACATAAGATTTTGAGAGATGCGAAGTTAGGATGCTCCATTATGAACCCCTCTCCCCTATATGAGATAAAAACTGAACTGTTTGTAATGACTACTTTCATTCTATTGTTTTTGAGCATATGCTGCAATCATGAATTGAAATGTTCTACAACGGAAAAGTATGTTTATGCATTGTTTGAGGCTATGAAGAACTTCAGATCATAGCTTGTAGTTGTTGAAACTATAGCCTATGTGCCACACCCATGTATGAAAGATATATTCTTGCAGCAAGAGGCTTCATGTAGAAGGTGTTAGTGAATAAACAAAGTTTAAGATATGACATGGAGATGCAAGTCACAAAACTTGTTAGAGGTCAACGCCTGGCTAAGTTGGTGGCTAATTCCAACTTAGAAGTAGCAGAAGTAAATGAGTTAAATGCATATGATGTTACTCCTTTCTGGATGAGTGATAACCCATGGTAGAAAGATATGATTTTCTATCTTGAAAACATGAATTGTCCATATTATTTGGATGAAAATCAAAGGAGGACCCTCAAGCTCAGATCTTAGAGATATGTTTTGATCCAAAATCAGCTGATGTAGAGAAACCATGGAGTATTACATAGGTGCCTAGATAATGAATAAGCAGCACAAAATGAATTTGTTGAAAAGGTTTTAGAAAACTCTTTACAAATACAACCAGTAGCTGCAAATACACTAAATTCCATATCTTTGACAATATTTTTGTGGTCGTAGGTATGTAAATTCAACAGAGCCTAATTAAAATTAGATTTTTATAAGATGTAGTGATTGCAAACAATATAGGATACATGTATGCAAAATTTGAGAGCTTGCACAAAGCTCACAGATCTGTTGTAAAGAAAATTTAGAGTCAGTTTGGAAGCATTGATAATGAATTTTGCTAAATTATTAAATAAACCTATAGCTTAAGAGAAAAATGTGACTTCATTAATATATCCTCAATAGATATCAAAATGTCACTTCCTGTTCTAAAGACCGTATCATTCATACTAATGTTAAAAACTAGAACTTCGGAAAATCAACATTGTTGGATCATACAATGCATTATATTACTGGTTGCTTCCCCAAACTAAACACCTAAACCCACCTATAATAGAATATCATCAAATAGAATGGTGGTCTTTTGCCTGCACCCTCTCGGTCTTAACTAGTTAATCTAGCCCAACATCGAACAAACTCAAATAAAAAAAGTCAACACTTGATTTGGGCAAATTCAATTTTCTTCTTCCCATCAAGCTTGCCGGAAAAGAAATGCCGAATATAGTCTGCACGAATGAATCTTCTGTATCGACAGGGATGTTGCTCATCTATGAGCTCAAGAACAGGACCCACTTCTGTTTCTCTCCCCGGACCGTAAAACGTGGCAATGGAGATTCGATCTCTATCCATGTTTGTGACCGCTCTATGCTCAATGCTCTTATATATTCCATTGCTTATTACCTAAGTCAAAAACAACAACAAAAACTAAATTTTCTCGAACTTGTGGCATCAAACATTAATTCCCTATTAAAACCAGGGAAGAGTTTTCTTTAATACATCAAATCTTAAGTCTTGGCAATCATTCACAGAGTGGATGAAAAAGTTGAAAATTATAAACCCATTGAAACAATCTTCGAAACAAGGAAACATACTTTGATAGGTCCTACAGATTGTTTTGGCCTAAAGACTGTCAAAATATATCATTATTACCTCAAGCATGTCCCCAATATTGATAACCAGGGCACCAGGAATGGGTTGAACAGGAATCCATTGGCCATCTTTACAGATCTGTAGCCCCACTGTATCATCATCTTGCAGCAACACTGTCAAACCATGTCCATCTGAATGAGGGCATATGCCTAAAACGAGATCTGGTCTTGGGCAAGGTGGGTAGTAATTCAATCGTATTGCCTGTGCCATTTTCCCACACATGTTAATAAAACAGTCTGGTTTTAGTCCAACATTCTCTGATAAAAGGCAAAGAACTGCATTGCCAAGCTTTTGGATTTCAACAGCATATTGATCAACAACTTCTCTGCAACAAATGTGCAGCACAATCAGATCGAAATGAAAGTGATAAAGGTTAGATGGATGGGAACAGGGTACCATACCAGGCAATTATTTTGAAATGGACTGTAAAAGGGAATTGAAGTAGATTTGCTTTGCATACCTATAGCCATCAGAGACTTAGTAAAGCAATAGAGTGAAAAGAGACTTTACATGAGAACAACTTAGTACACTGTCTTAATGAACCTAGAAGCCAAAAACACACGCTAATGGAAGATGAATGTCTATCCATCATGTTATTTGGTATTCCCCATACTCTATTTAACGGTCTTTATGTGTTCCAGTCTAAACATCACCAGCTGAAACAAGACTATTAACATCTGAAATAATATAGGAAGTTTTTTAAAGCCAAATGGCAGCCTGTGTCAAAATTTTATATATTAAAACTTCTACTAGTACTGATGATGCAGAATTCTGAAAAACTGCCGCGGTGAGCCTAAAATTCTATGTTACAAATTATACATGATCGATCAACTGTTAATCAATTCAAACTTTTCTCAGCACTAGTTTCTGAAAAAGTCGTTATAATCCCCAATATGGCGCAAATAGCCAAGTTTTCCCTAGATACTGTAAAAAGAGATTTGGTGCACATGCCAACTAAATTACTCTTAAACCATACATAAATTGAACAGGATCTCAGGATCTTATGATTCCCTTAATTGACAAATATTTAGTTACCTGAAATCCACTGGCTTTGTAGGCCAAAAATTCATTTTTCTATTCTCTGGAGGTAGAGTTGTCAAGTACATGGCATCTGCCCAGTCCAGTATTTGGTCCTCTGAGGCTACAATGGCCTGGCCATAACCTTCAAGCTCTTTCACTTCGTACTTGAGCTTTTCTTCCAAAGGTAGTTGAATGAATTCCCTCATAATTCCCTTCATTCTTTCCATCAGAGACAAAGGAATTCCATGATTCACAGCCTATCACAGAGACATACATACCATCTTAGCAAAGTAAGCAAGTTAGGAGGATAGAGATAATTTGAAAAATCGTACCATCGTAAGAGTAATGCTTGTACTATACTAGAATCTCATATCACATAGATTAACAAGTACAGCTTTATCTCACAGAGAAAACTCGTGTGACTGCCATAGTCTGAAAAAGGATAGATCGCCCTAAAACCTTAATTTCGTACAAAGAGTATGCCTTTATGGAGGCTTTCATATGAAGATGGGGCTGCTATAATTTTTTAATTTTTCTTTGGTTATTTGAAGTCATATAGAATGGTTCATTTGAAAGAAACACTCACTACATATGACACTAAACCATCTGTTATGTTAGTACAGAACACGACGAACGCTAAAACTTCAAAACAGAACACTGTAATGATCACACTGTTAGTACCAACTAACTACATCCACATTGAGACATAAAAATCATGTTTTCAGATTATGTAAACTACTTCTTTCTAGCAATTGTTAGTCTATTATACAACTTATAATCATTGTTGATGTACCCACCTGAAAAAATCCCCATTGCTGGCAAGCAATTCCAAGTTTTTCCAATTCCTTTTGCCTGCAGAGATCTGAATCTCCCCAAAACATGCCCATATCAATTACGGGGATGTCCAAATGAGCAAGAGGAAAGGTATTTGGGCGTTCTTTCTCTGGTCTGATATACCGTTGAGGAAGGCTGTGGAGGTTCTGAGATGCCAATTCCTGAACAATAGGAACTGGAAACCTTTTCAAAGTTCCATCGGATGGATTATACACCGGGGCTGAATTATTCATGATTTTTGAGTCTTACAAACCACCTGCTTGCTTCTACACTTCTGAGTTATAACGATTAACTCTCAGAAACAGAACATGTAAGCGGGTAATGTGGGGATCCTCCCACAGCGTTGCAGAATATCCTATCCAGTGCTGAAGACGGGTCAATGCGCTTCCCAAAATGTTCGTGAAGGTTGAGAGGGGTAACCCCAGGCTGGGCTTAAACGTCACACACTAAGCGTTGAACGCTTAGTGTGGGCCCCTCCTATCTGCAGTTCCGTTTTCCTATTTCCGTTCTACTAACTGCCAAAGGCACCGGCCATCCACCATACATTGTGCCATTTATCATTATGTCATGGGTCCGTACTCCGTAGCATTTGTGAGGCTGCTGTAAGGTATCGGTGTTCCTCACCTGGAGGAATGTACCTCGCCCTTCATCGAGAATATAAATTAATGTTTTAATTTATATTGTTTTACTTTTTATTATGCAGCTCTATTTTTATGGGATCCCTTTGAAATAACTTTAAATTTTATTTTATTTATTTACTTTAAATACTTCTTATAATATTTTAATAATTAAATATAAAATTTTAAAATTTCAGTCTAAATTTCAATTTTTTTTTCATAGTAGGTACCCTATTTCTTTTATAATAAGAATAATAATTAGTTGCTTTATCCTTTAGTGTATTCTTATAAAAAAAATAGAGTACTATGAAAAAAAAAATAGAAATTTATATTGCAATTTTAAAATTTTATATTTAGTTATTAAAAAATTATAAGTATTTAAAGTAAATTAATAAAATAAAATTTAAATTTATTTAAAAGGGATCCCATAAAAATAATAAGAAATATTTGTTAGTCTATAAATAAAAGAGTACTTAGATTATGTTATTTAACTCTAAGTTTCAATAAGTTGATAGTTAATTTAGTTGACTTTTATTCTTACTTCATGTAAATTGAAAGAAAATTAGATAAAATTCTTATGTAAAAAAGTTCAAACCCACACTAATATAAAGTGAAATTAATGTACTTAAAATTATTTAATAAAAATATTAATATTATTATTTTTATGGGATCCCTTTGAAATAAATTTAAATTTTATTTTATTTATTTACTTTAAATACTTCTTATAATTTTTTAATAACTGAATATAAAATTTTAAAATTTCAATCTAAATTTCAATCTTTTTTTCATAGTACCCTATTTTTTTATAATAAGAATAATAGTTAGTTGTTTTATCCTTGAGTGCATTCTTATAAAAAAAATAGGGTACTATGAAAAAAAGATAGAAATTTAGATTGCAATTTTAAAATTTTATATTTAATTACTAAAAAATTATAAGAAGTATTTAAAGTAAATAAATAAAATAAAATTTAAAGTTATTTCAAACGGATCCCATAAAAATAATAAGAAATATTTGTTAGTCTATAAATAAAAGAGTACTTAGATTATGTTATTTAACTCTAAGTTTGAATAAGTTGGTAGTTAATTTATTTGACTTTTATTCTTACTTCATGTAAATTGAAAGAAAATTAGATAAAATTCTTATGTGAAAAAGTTCAAAAAAATATCATTAATCATGAATAGAGTGTTTGATCATAAAATGTCAAAAACTTAGATAATCATCACATAGATAAATGGACAAGTGGATCTATAGCCACCAAGTATTTAATCTTATTAGATATTAAATTTCTAAGAAGGCACTAGAACCTATACCTTACAATATATTTTTTATAATAATATGAAGACTAAATGACATAATATATAGGGAAAAAAATTCAAGCCTTCAAACCCACACTAATATAAAGTGAAATTAATGTAATTAAAATTATTTAATAAAAATATTAATATTATTATTAGTTTCTACCAAGGAAACTATAGGCACAACTTGTTCTTAACTAGTTATTAATAATTCTTTTTCTAACCAATGACAACTGAAATAGTTTTTCTATTTAATTTTTTTTTAGCTATTCTCAATGTATAGATGCCAATTTTATAACAAAATATTTTTGAAAAATCATTTCTCTTCCATCTAATTGGCAAGGAAATTTCACCCGATAAGGGTGATTAATGGGCTTCCATTACAATAGTGCCTGTAATAGTGGCAAATGAAAAGGGAAGTCTCCTTATTTTCAATTGTATTTGTATTTTAAATTATTCAGTTAGTTATATAATTCTAACCCTTTCTTTATATAAAGTAGTAGATACATAAATATTTCCCACTACTGGTAATAGAGTTTGTTTTTAATTTTTATAACAAAGTTAAAATTATTTTAGGGTTAAGTATAGTTGGAAAAATAAAATATACAAATTCATTTTTTGTTGAATTTTATTGGGTTAAGCAATAGATTCTTGCAGTTATAACCTAAAGTTTTTGGGTTCAACAATAGATTCCCACAATAGTATGTAAATTTATTTAAATACAGTAGAGAATATTTCTCTTTAGAATGTTTCAGAATACTATAAATTTAATTTACATTTGACAAGAGTTCATTTTTGAAGAATTTTTAAAACAATTTAAAGAATGATCATTAACAAATGTTTTTATAATTTTTTTAAAACTAATATTTAAAGTTTTCACAAGAATAAATAAAAATGAAATTATACAAATTTCCAAAACAAAAATGTAAATTAATTTAGTTATTTGAAGCAACAAATTTGAAAAGTAAAAATATCATAAAAATTAATAGGTACAAATTTACTTTTAAGTATAAATGAAACACAACAATACTAATGTTGAGTGCCACCCAGAGGAAAATGGTTTTAACAATGTATTTTTGAATAAAAAATATTATCACAATTCTAACCATAAGTATATTGCAGTTGGTACAACAAAATCACCAAGTGACTCACAATGACTTTATGTTTATGATGAGAAGATTTTCAATATCTTAACCATAAATATCTTTTTATATTTATATTTTAAAATATTCTAAATTAATAAATATTTCTATAACAAAATATTGCAATAAGATGATATATTATTATAAATAAAAATAGTATATTATATAGAGAACTATATAAAAATATAACAAGTCAAATTATATCACCTAATATATTTTAAAATTATATATATATATATATATATATTCATAAGCAACACAAATGGGATGAAAAAAGGTTAGAAGGGACAAGTTGTTAAAATGGGCATTGTTTTTTCTTAAATGAAAAATGGGTATGTAAACTATTTTAATTAGAAAAGAAAAAAAAATGTTAGGGTTAAATCATAGTTAGAAGCAATTTTTAAATTAAAAGAATGAGTTAAAAAAAATATAAAAAAATATATGGATTTCAAAATGTTCAAAATTCTTTTAATTAGGTTACTATTAGAATTAGGGTAAGAATTAGAGTTAGGGTAAGCATTAGAATTATAGTTAGGGTTAGGGTTATAGATAGAGTTAGAGTTAGGGTTAGGTTTAAAATCATAGTTAGAATTAGGATTAGAATTAAAGTTACAGTTAGGTTTAGGGTTCAAATTAGAGATAGGGTTAGAGTTCAATTAGGGTTTGAATTATAGTTAGGCTTATAATTAGGGTTTAAATTATAATAAAGCTTAGGGTTAGGGCTAGGATTAAGGTTATGGTTAAAATTAGAGCTATTTTTAAGGTTACAATATTATGGCACAATCAATTCATTAATTTTAGGAATTAATTATTTTGAACTACTACTTCGATTCTCAAATATCTTGACTTGTCCATAACTAAAAAAGGCACCAACCCAATTTTTGTTTGATATTTCTTGATTCTTCTAGAAAGCAAGAAATTGTACTACCATTTAGTAGTGATCAAATTCAGTCAATGGGGCTTGGGACACACTTTGTGATCTATCATAATCCAAGAATGAATTCCTTGTAATTTGTAACAGTATTTTATTGTGCCCTCCTTTTCTCACTGTTCTCATTTGGAGTTCTGTCTGTTTTGCAATTGCGCCCATCTTTTGTTTTATGAGGTTTAATACAACAATGATCAGAAAAATAGTACATATGATTATGTGATCTTATACCAAGGGAAATTGATTCCTATAAACTTGAATTAAGTCTTGTGCACATTAGATAGATAGTTTTACTTTATGTATGCAAAAGTAACTCTGATTCTAAAATTATGTTACACTCTATTCAATATTTTGTAATTATAGTAGTCTCTGTTGGCCTAATTTCATAAATCTATCTTAATTTTTTGTGTACTTCAATTTTCATTGCTTCTCTTTGATTTCTTCAAGGTTTGAATGAGTGATTTTTTTTAAGTTGTCTAAAAGGTATAGAAGTGATTTCAGTTGGTACCTTCTTTTTAACCTTGCAAATGGCTTCATACTTGAGATTTGTATTTGAACAGTTTGATGTTGTATCTAGTTTTTTGGATGCCATAATTGACTATTTAAAATGAACAAACTTATGATTAAAGCAAGCCTTGGAGATGGCATGAATATTTTGGTAACTATGAGGATGGATTTGTTTGTTTGTTTCTCAAATTAACATTTTAATGTTTATTTATGTTTCATTGTGAGGATCATAGCGTTATAATTTTAATTAAATTTTGTTTTTTGTTTTTTATGACTACAAAACCAACAAGTAGTGACTCTTGCTCAAACTTAGGTCTTCATCACCATGATGTCTTGTATTGTAATATTGGAAAAAATTTAACAATGATCTAGGTGAATGGTGGTCTCAGATTTTGTTTAGGGTAATAAAATCATTTGATGATTGAGCACACACAAGTTATCTTGACCTAGGTCATACGAAGATGATGTAATGAAATAATGAAATATGGATACATAAGTGAATGTCAAAAAGAAAAAAAATGATTTTATATTAGAAGTCCTATTTTAAGTTTTGTATGGTTTCTAATATTATAAACTAAAGGATAAAACAACTAACTATTAGATTATTAATATCATGTTTTCTATGGTTTAAATATGTATTGCATTAAGAGTTAAATAACACAATTTATTTATTTATTTTTATTTAGTTTAAATATTTCTTATAATTTTTTAATAATTAAATATAATTTTTTTAAAATTTCAATCTAAATTTCAATCTTTTTTTCATAGTACCCTTTTTTATATAAGAATACGCCAAAGGATAAAACAACTAACTATTAGATTATTAATATCATGTTTTCTATGTTTTCTATTGTTAAAATATGTATTGCATTATTTTTATTGGACAATTTTAAGTGCATTGGTTTTACTATCTGTTAGTGGGGTTTGATGGCCTAATAATTTATCCATGTTGTGTTCAATTTAATAAAGATAATAAATATATATATATATATATATATATATATATATATATATATATATATATATATATATATATATATATATATATTAACTAATCAAATTAGTCAAAATTATTTTTAAAATTTTATTTTATTTAAATAAAACATATAAATTTTGTAAAATATAAATATTTACTTTACATAAAAATACAAACCATATAATTGATTTATAAATAAACTTAGTAATAACCCTTTTTAACTATTTTAATTACAAATAATATATTTGGTAAAAATAAATATGAAATTAAAACAAATTGATTTCAATTTAACATATATTTGAGAAAAACATGCAATATAATATAAAACTATATAATATATTATGTTATGCAATTAAAAATAGAGCTGCCTAATAAAAAGTAAAACAATATAAGTTAAAGCATTAACTTATATTCTGGGTGGGGGGCGAGTTAAAGTTTCTTACATTCCATTTGGGTGCGGGGCGAGGTAAATTTTTTGACATTTCTCCAGGTCTGAGGAACACCGGTACCTTAGAGCACCCTGACAAATGCTACGGAGTACGGACCCATTACATAATGGTAAATGGCACGATGTATGGTAGATGGCCAGTGCCTTTTGCTGTTAGCAGAACGGAAATAGGAAAACGGGACTGCAGATAGGAGGGGCCCACACTAAGCGTTCAACGCTTAGTGTGTGACGTTTGGGTTTCCAGCCACAGATACTGTTTTTTGCAGAACAGAGTGAAGACTGTTAAACTGGCATCTGGTAAACACATGGTGATTTTGGAAGCTGGTTATAATTTTGGGGACTCCAGCATTGTTATAGTGGATTCAAATCCAGATACGAATGATGTTCTTTGTTGTAATATTGTAGATGTTTCAAGTGATTTATTAAAGACGGGTTTCTATTTGCACAAGAATCACACTTTGATATTGCCAATTGATGACAGCAAACATACCCATGGTGCAAAGTCCATCTGAAATCCATTAAAAGTTTTGACTGGTCTTTAAAAGCTTTGTATTAACAGCTAAATAGAAATAACAAAGGAAGAGAAGCCAGACTAAAATAAAGGATTCTAAATTAATATATAGAAGTTTCGTACATAGGGCATACCTGATTGATTCTTCCAACCTTCGTCTAATCTTCGTCCACTTCTCTCCCACTTCAGATCTTCAGGCACCTATAGTGGCAATGTATTACTGCAGATACCAAGATCATCCTTACTCAGCGAGCATATGTTTTATCGAATACTCACAGAAAATGTATTTCCAGTATGAAATGTATATCCAAAAATCACACACAGTTTATCCAAAAATCTTGCATACCAGCATCATGGACTATGGAAACAAAATGTTATTAAATGTATATAGAAGTTTCATACTTAGGGCATACCTGATTGATTCTTCCAACCTTCATCTAATCTTCATCCACTTCTCTCCCACTTCAGATCTTCAGGCACCTATATTGGCAATGTATTACTGCAGATACCAAGATCATCTTTACTCAGCAAGCCTATGTTTTATCGAATACTCACAGAAAATGTTTTTCCAGTATGAAATGTATATAGAAGTTTCGTACATAAGGCATACCTAATTGATTCTTCTAACCTTTGTCTAATCTTCGTCCACTTCTCTCCCACTTCAGATCTTCAGGCACCTATATTGGCAATGTATTACTGCAGATACCAAGATCATCCTTACTCAGCGAGCATATGTTTCCAGTATGAAATGTCAGCATTTAGATGCTACCTTTATCGTTACCATTGGCAGACCCTTGGATGTCCATCGGTTACTCTTCCTCTTCAGCTCCTCCACTATCGTACGATGACTCTCCGAATGCCCGCTACTCGCATCCACTTCCATTGGTTACTCTTCCTCTTCCGCTCCTCCACTATCGTACGGTGACTCTTCGATTGCCCACTACTCGCATCCACTTCCATCAGTTACGTTTGGATTCTTTTTTATGTACACGGGTCTTTGGAGGCCTATACCACTGTAGAACGCCTCTCGGCGTAATTAAAAAAGAACATAGGTGTTCACATGCTCTTAATTACACTTATAATATTTTAAATGTAGAGAAAATGAAACATCAAAGAATAAATTTTGAAACAAAAGGTGAGAGATAATATTGAAAAACATAATTTCCACAGTGAATGGTGTAAAAATCTTATTTGTGAAGAATTAAAAATAACAATTGCAGGCATCTCATGGATCACTAACAAACTAGGGAATTTCCCTTCTCTTTCTCCCCTAGCTAAAACATTTTAAACATATGATGAAGAAATGGCTATCATATGCTTGGATTCTTTGATAAAATTAGAAGTTTTCAATGGATAGATGACTCTAAATATCAACTCTAAATTGGTCAATATTGTTGAAGTTGGATGTAAAAGAGGTTTGCAAAGTTGGAATTGTTAAAAGAGTATAAAAAGAATAAAGCTTAACAAAACAAAATAAATTAGAGTTCTTTCATATCATTAAGTATTTATCTCAAATTGATGTCATAAAACATTAGATTGATGACTTACCCTCAGAAGAGGGTGTTATTTCTTCACCTTTTTCAATCATTAAAGATGACTTCTTTACAAATAAACAAAAAGTAATAGAGTTTATCGGTTTCTTCTTCTCTTGTACAATCATTAGAAAAAAATAAAATTATTTCAACTGTGAAAAATTGAACTTCTTATTTTAGAGGAAATGATCATATTGTCCATTGAAATTGATTTATCATAAAATAGCCTCTCCGCCCAAGCTAGTAGAGGCTTGATTGCCTTGAAATTTTTATTTGAAGTATATGAAAATTGATATTTATGTTTCCATAATTGAGTGTTCAAAGATGTTTGCAAATATTGGAAATGGGGATACCTAATGTAATACAAGGAGATATATTCGATGAAGACTTTCCATTGATTTTCAAATATTCAACTTGGTGAAGGGTGGCCACAAAATATTCACAAGGCTTGCATCCAAATTGAAAGCAATGGATATTCATAGAAATTGGAGATGAAATTGTTAGTCCCTACCTATCTATAGGCAGAGACTAATGTTTTTGCTCACCTTTTTTCCCTATTAATTCATTTCTAAAAAAAAACATCAATATTTTATCCTAAGGTCTACTGGAATTTCATCATTAAAGTGTAATTTCTCCTTACTTTTGCAAAATTCTGATTGGCAATTCAGTATTTTCCAATGGTTTTTTGTTTTATCAATTAAAAATTGTTCTTTCCACCAATCAAAAATGAATAGGAGAAAATCTTCCATCGGTTCCTAATGTTTTCAGGTTGTGGATGTATCTTTGCCATGAGGGTTTTGGTGGGCAGGTGGAATTCATGAAAGCAATTGATTGGCTTGTTCTGAGGGAAACACCAAGTAAGAAGATTCTTTAAGAACTGATTTCGGTTTGGGTTGAAGTGTTATCCTTTCATGAGTTTCTAATGTTTCCAGGTTGTTGCTAAAATCCTAAAACAGGTGCTTACTCTTATGCTTTGGTAGTGTGATACCTTGATATCTATCCCACTCTAAATGTGTAAAATAACTAAGAAATATGAATGACAAAATACCAAGGACACCTCAAGATTAGCCAAAAGAGTGATACAACGAAAAGGAATGTAAATAAGATGAAACACAAACAATTTTACCTCTCTTGTTGTTGATACCTCTTTGATTGGCCCTTGCTTGGATTGGTTGTGTGCTCCTTAGATGATTGCTTGAATGACTAGATGCAAGATTAGATATGCAAATGATTAAAAAGATGGCTAGATGATAGTAAAGGATTGTGGATTCAAATTGACAGCATGTAGTTATGAGAATGCAAAGTGTTTGGGAAAGCAAATGGGTAGCATGTAGTTGCTCAAATCAAAAAGTGTTTTAAAATGAAAATTGGCAGCATAAGGGTGCTCCAAATGAAAGTGTTGAAAATTCCCTTGAGGAGGGGGTATTTATAGGAGAATTTGAATTCTCTAGAGAATTCAACAGTCAAGATTGATCCAACAAAGCCAAGATGAAGGGCTATGGTGGGTTGAGAACCCACAAGCCCTCACATCTTGACATGTGGAGGGTGAAGTGGCCAAGGGGATATGAGATGGAGATGAGTTGTCAAGAAGGTACATGAGGTGGAAAAAGGACATGCACCTTGGGGAGTGAGGAGATTTCCACAAAAAGGGATTCCTTGTCCCCAAGTGGGAGGGAAAGGGACATTTGAGAAATTTTAGAATTCCTCAAAAATCTACATGAGAAAAGGAAAGGTGGTTAGTTATAAATGTGAACTAAAAAAATTCACATTCCTAGTAAGAGGATCTAGGAGGATAAAAGTGGCTCCAAAAGGTGTAATTCGGTCACATGTGGAGATTGTGATGTCCAAGGTTGCACTGCACAGAGATTAGGACAAGTCCAAGGTCTCTGTGAAGCCTTGGGCATTGGAATGTGAATTAAAAAATTCACATATAAAAAAGAGGGGAATCTAGGAAGAATAAAAAAAAGGAATTTTTAAAAAAATTCCTTTGAGAATGATTAGGCTTTAATTAACTCTATGAACAGAGGATAATTAGGTTAATTAGGATTAAAAGCCAACTTAAAGTTGAGGGATGTGACACATCCTAATCAAGGATTAGGCATGTGCAACAACCCTAATGCAGGAGATTAGGGAATGGCTAGGATTATGATGAAAAATGACACATGGAGTGTTCAAATAAATGCAACAATATTTAATTTATTTGATAAAACAGTATCATGGAGAAAATACGAATTATTAAACACCCTTTAGGTGGATTTGGCAGACAGTGATATTAATTTCAACAACAGCAAATGGCCATTTCTAATTACCTGATAAGAGTGGATGCTTTTCACTGCAGGCACATGCACCCGGGACAAACTTGAAACGTCCAAATTTGATGTCTATAGGTAGATTTTTTTTCCCAAAGGTCTCAAGGCTTGTCTGAAAGAACCTATTTTAGGTTTCTTGTTCTCATAGAAGTAAGGCAATGCACCGTTTGATAAAATTCCTTTGGTGGACATGTATGAAAAATGTTGTAGCATAGGATAAGGCAATGAATCACAGGTGCACAGTACCATACATGTGGGACTTACAAAACTCATGCATCTACTATTTACCTTTTGTATGTTCCCTCCTTCAACTATTCCAATTGTAAGAAATTTAACAAAAATAATAGCTATATGTTTCTCATCATTCATTGATCACTCTCTTTCTTCTTTCATCATTCTACTCTGTTTGGTTCAAACATGTTAAGGCACTCCAGGCATTTCACAGTGACAACGAGAAGAAGGATGGGTGTAAGTTGCATAAAAACATCCTTAACTTGATGTAAGGTCAATTTATCTTCTAAGTCATCAGCTATTGAATAAGCGAGTAGGTGTGATCCTAGTTCAGAAAACAAAAATATAAAGATTCCTAGATGGAATTTCAAAGCAATGCCCTAAACTAAACTTGGGGTTTATGGGGTGTTTGTAGGGGTTGTCATCCATTGTATTTTAAAAATTATGTGTTACTGGTAGACATCTTTGGTTTCACAATTGAAAACCTAAATTACTCCATTTGAATCTAAATTTTGTTTACATCATTTTGTGACAATGCAAATCCTACAGTCTTACTTTCTTCTTGTGTATTTTTTTTATAACCCCAAAGCTTGACAAGTTCTAATCCTCTGATTATTTGGGCTAGTTTCTGTGGAGCCATTGAATGCACAAGTGTAGGGAAAATCAAAGCAAGGGAAAATATCAGTACCATAAGAAACTGCGTAACAGTAACACGCTCTATCAAAACCCTGATATGTTTCATTTTTGTTTTTGCTTCAAGGAATCAGATTTTGTTTTGAGAAGTTCTTAGTTATGCCTATTTGTGCAAGGGTTAGGGTTTCGTTGCTGGAAAGGAAGGGAGAGGGAAAGAAATTAGTATTGCCCTCATTTATAAGGTATTTCATCATGGCACACCTATAAGCTTTTCCTCTCAACTCTTAGTACATATAAGTGGATTATTTTCTAGCTTTTGTTTTTTCCTTTAAAATGTGAGAGTTTATGATATCTTTATTTAAATAATATATTTTTAGTGGCTTGAATCTTTGCTTATTTTAATATTATATAGTTTTCATGAAATTTCATCGCCACAATGTATTATTTTATCATTTTATTTTGGTTGCATTTTGTTTTTCCTATTTTAATGTTATCCTTAAGCATTACCTTTGGTCTTTTTCCTGATGGTATGTCTAGAAGCATGGTCTAAAATGTTGGAACCTAATATTGCTAAGCAATTAATGCCAAAAGAACATTGTCATTTTCTCTTATATTGTTTAGATTCAAAGCATATGCAAATACAGTCATTGCACTAATGTAGAGATGTTGCAATAAGTACAATAGTGTTTCATTCTTAATTTACTTAATACACATGATTGAAAAAACAAATTTAATTCAATTATCTCCATAGGTTCCATTTATTTTCCTTAGGATTTGATTATGTCATGTATTTACGTACATGCCATAAGAGTTGAGTTTAGCTTGCTAGGAAATTGCACACTGTTATAAAGAATACCTTGGACAAAAACAACTAAAAATAATAATGAATGCAACTTGTAGAACATCAACTTGTGCTTCAACATATGAAGATTCACTTCACATAATGATTATGTAGATCAAGTATTTCATAATAGTGAAACACGACTCATACACTTCTTTTCAATCTCTAGTCATTTACATTGTGTAGCATGTCGGTGTCTATCTTACATGTTATTAAAATATACCTATCCTTCACAACAAAATTTAATATTTTTTGTTGTTTTTATTGTTCAACATATCTTCTAATGTAGAGAGCCATAACAATATCAATCTTCTCTAATAGTATATGTCATCTAAAGTAGTTAGTTTAAAGGTTCTCTTCAAATATTTGGGGTTCACAAGTCCACTAGGACATTGTACAAAAATAAATGTCCAAAAGAAGAAAACAAAAAGCTTAAATTGCTACTTATTGATCTGAAAAACATGCTTTCTATAGCATCATGACTTTTAGTTATTTCAGGAGTTCAGTCTTCATGATGAATAGTAAGTTGTAGGAAATTAACATCTACAGCCATTGTTTTTTTCTTTTTGTTTGGTCTTGTTTCTTTGTGCTTTTTGTTTCTTGTTGATGGGTTGTTGATGTCTCTGTAATCAGCTTGTTTTGGTGTTCGGGAAGAGCCTTACTTGTCTCACGCCCCACTCATAACCCTCTTTCTTAAGTCTTTAAAGTGTTTTTTAGAGTTTTTTAGAGAAATCTTAGTAGACAGAAGAGAAGGGGCGCAGCATATTTTTGCTCACAAAAGAGAAATTTAAACTTATTCCTTCAAATTGAAAGTACAAAATGTATTATCAAACACCAACAGATAGATTAAGAACGATAAACATACCAATCAGGCTCCAGATTATTTAAATAAGAAACTGGCCAGGTCTACAGCTGGAAATGGTGAAAACAGGCATAAATGCACGCCACAACTCCAGACAAGGTTTCTCCAGCTCAGAAATTGGTCACAAAGCACTGAAATAGCTAGCCGCCCATGATGGATGCCAAAACCCTCTCAAAAAGAAGGCGTTTTCCTTAACTGCCTCACACGCCTTTCTCAAGGCACAAAAACCAAGGTAGGCTGTACGGCCATGAACAAGAAGGAAATGAATCTCTGAAGAAGAATTCCAGAAGCAAGAAGTACGCCACCAAGAACCCCTCAGTTATTACCAAACACAAATAACTGCATAAATAAAGCTCTGTCTGAAATCTGTAGAACTTCTGTGTGAAGCCCTCAACCGTACGGATTCAGCTGATCTCTCACAGCCTCAAACGTACTCAACACTGAAGAGTTTCCGTTCTCCAATGGACACAATGATCAAACCCTGCTCTCAGGAGAATGCTCAGAGAAAAGATGCACAAGGCAATTCGAAATAATCAAAAGGTGAGTTTCTATTGCCAAAAATGCCTCTTTATGCAAAGCACGCATTTCCATAAAGATACGCCCATTTTAGGTTTTTTCAAAATATTATAATATTTTAATATATCACTTTCCAATAGTTGGGCGCACTTTTTATAATATTTAAAGTCATTAAAATATTATAATCCTCCCTTTTTCATTTAAGTGATATAAAAATATAAATAAAGTCAATGTGACTTTATTAAAAGGGCGTTTTAAGTTAATAAATTAACTTAATCACTTAAAATCCCGTAAAAAGCTCAAATCTCTGCATACCCTCAGCCGCCGGGTTTATGGTGAACTCCTAGGGAACGCCAACGCCACTGTGGATCTAAACACCGCTCCACTCAAAAACATGAACAAACAAATCCCTCCAAAATGCAACATCACCCCACTAAACTCAAGGTAGCCCAAAAGGGTCCACAAAGGGCTAACACATCGCCAACTATGATCAAGTGCCAAACGTGGGACATTACAGTTCCTATTGCTTTATCTTTGTTGCCCCTTCTCTTTTTTGTACAGGTTTTAGGTACCCTTCAAAACTTGTTTATTGTTAATCAAAACATCTACAACCACTGTAAAAAGATTATTCCTTTATTAAATTACCTTTTAGTAGTTTCAATTTGTCTGTTTAAATTTTGGTTGGTCATTTCTTTCAAAAAAGCTAAAGCATATGTAGGTTTCTTATTTTCCAAATATTCATTGCCTTTGTCTTTCATAGCACACTGAAATTATTCAAGTCCTATCATTCTATGGGCCTCACTTCCTTTGATCAAAAAGAAAAGTGCAAAGAAATCCTTACAGTAAAGAACATGTTGGAAACAAATTCACTTTTATTGAGATGTTTATAGAGGTCAATGAATTGACAAAATTGATTGTGAAGTTGCATATTTGTTTCTTCATTAATAGAATCAAGATGCCCTTCAAAATTTAGTCTCCTTGATTGCATCTCTATTGGCCTACTAACCATCTCTACAAAATTGTTCTAAATGTGGGTTTCACTCTATTGCAGCTATAATCCCCAATGTTCTTAATATATGTTAAAACTTAACATGTGTCACGCTCCATTGTGCCCCAAATTGTTGCGCCATAGCCTAGTCCCAGGTTTGTTAGAGTTATAGGCCACCTTATATTGGTAGGGGGGTTTCTAATGTGGATCAAACTCTCCCATTTCTAAGGGGGGTTATATTTAAAGTTAAATATTTAACATGTTAATTTTTTTTAAAAAAATTGTATTTGGAAAGCATAAAATTTTAGCTTTTAATTGATTCAAAACTAACTTATTTAACTAGTTAACAACTCATTGCAATAGCATTCCAACAAAAACAAAATTTAAATATAAAAATATAATTTTGTACTAATTTATTAAGCAATGAGGTTTTATCAATTAATTTAATTCAATTATCTAAATTTAAAAACTTGCACAATATAAAATAAAAAATAACTTATAAATTTAATTTTACTTTATACTAAAAAATATTTTTTTTATTTTAATATCTTAATTACCAATAGACATTTAACAATATTTTATTTATTTAAAAAAATAAAAAATCAACACAACAATTATTTTAAAAAATCTTTATTTAAAAATAAATAAAAACAAAGAGACATATTAGAAATATTTATTTAAAAAAATCCACCTCACTTTTTTATCCTTATCCAAAACATTATCAAAATTGTTAAGTTTCTACTTTAATTGAATAATTCAATTTTTTAAAGAAATAAATAAAATTGATCTCTAAACTGATATATTTGGCATATATTATATAGATTAATATTTAACATATATATACTAGTTTAGATATTAAAATAATAATAGTTTGTTCTTAATAAAAAATATATTAAAGCATTTTTTCCTCCAATAGATTTGCATGCAGTGCTTTAAAAAAAATCAAAAACTTTATCTAAAAATAACTTATATTAAAAATATATTAAAGCATTCTTTCCTCCAATAGATTTGCATGCAGTGCTTTAAAAGCTTACACAATATAAAATATAAAATAACTTATAAATTTAATTTTTGTTTATACAATTTTTATTTTTTTTTAATATCTTAATTTAGATATTAAAATAATAATATTTTATTCTTTATATATAATATATTAAATCATTCTTTCCTCCAATGGATTTACATGTAGTGCTTAAAAAAAAACCAAAAACTTAATATAAAAATAGTTGTCTAAAATAAAACAGAGTGTTGAGCAAAATTTAATTTAAAACTAGGTGTTTTGCATCAGTTTACCAACAATACATGAGTTGCTGGTGGAATCGTTCTACCGTACGCAAAG
>VDFB02006838.1:0-13558 GCA_007258455.2 Sequoia sempervirens | reverse complement strand
ATGTATCTATGCCTTAACTTGGTACGGGTGATTCCTTTGAGGATTAAACCTAGCAAGGTCATAGGGGGAGCATTATTATAAAATTATAAGAACCCCTTAGATAAATGGTGTGTCAGAGGCTAGTACAAGGATGAAATTTGAAGAATAAATAATCAAAGGTTTTGGAGAAGTAACCTAAAGGAAGTATGATGGGATGATCTTTTGCAGAGTGAATTAGGGTTTTTTTGAGTAAAAGAGAAGAGTTTTTAGCATCTTTTTGAAATATGCCGCATTTAATGAAAATTAGGGGAGATCATTATTTTATAAAGAAAATCTTTAAGGCATTTTGATCACTCATGCATTTGAAGAAATTAAAGAGATTTTGGAGCATTCTTGAAGAGATTTGGAGTTTGATGTAGTACAAACCCTAGGTTTGGTTCCTCATTAAGTAAAAGGTATTTTAATCTTCTATGTAGTTGTGTTTTGTGTTGTTTGAGTTGTTTGAATTTAGAATTGGAAGAATGGAAATCCCTGTAGTAGTTAAAGTGTCAGAGAGGCCAAGACCCTCTTATAGAAAATATTCCTTGAAAGTTTTTGAAGATGACCCCATGGGCACATTCTCATCAATCCCTCATGGAGTGATGTTAACTGAGGACACAAGGACGTATATTTGAGTATAGTTTGAGGAATACAATCACACAAAATTGATTGACATTTGGCAAAATGAGCTTACTGGTGATGATTTCTTGATAAAACTTGAGTACTTGAACCTAGTTACAAAGAAGTTAGATATATGGAACAATTTTCACAACTTTAGCTATGATGACAAATTAGATAAATTAGTCCTACGTAGAATTCATGATAAATTACTATGGACTGACTGACTACCTTAATAACTAAGGAGGTGATTAGGGTTGTTACTATGCTCTAAGATAAAGGTATAGTACTTGTGTTGAAAAATATGAAGAATTTAATGGAACTTACAGTAGCCACATATGACAAGAGAGTGTTAATGATGAAATCCATCACTAATCTAGCTATGAAGTATGCAACTATCATGATTGGTCACAAAATATACTTCACAAATATAGAGAGCTTTGTTTCGACTACAACAATCTATAATGGCTTTGATATGGTTGTAAATGGTGCAGATTATGATCTATGTGGCTTCTCCAGTTACATTTTTTTGAGAACTTGAAGTCAGCGAAGGAAAGGAAGTATGCTTTCAAATTTGGTTAATTCTTTATGTGTCTATTGTTTTATTTCATGAAGATACTTCTACGAAGGAATAATGAAGTATTTTGGGACTCATCTACACCAGTGGCACATCAAATTTTTGATTATATGCATAGTCTAGGTAATCTAGATGCTCAAGATGATGCTTTAACAACATTCTTTGTTGTATTCAAGAGAAACATGAATTAAAGGGAAAGGATTCTAAAGAAAATTAATGAGAAGTATAAAGATGACATCATATTCTATGTTTCTTCTAATGAATGCATGATTGAGGATGTAGAGTCTTGAACCATATGAATTCAGCCATTAGGATATGAGGTAATTGAAGAAGAAGCTGAAGGTTATGTGCAAATGTTCCTGAAGAATTCAAAGGATCCCAACAAACCCACAATTGGCACATATGCTAAAAAGTCTATGGAGATTCATTTGGAGTAGCAGAAGCCTAAAATTAGAAAGAAAGTGGAGAAAACACTTAAAGAAGCTAGATTCAGTGATGAGGAGATTGCCCTTGGAAGGGCTAGGGGAGAAAAGTTGGAGGTAGAATTATCTGGCCTGAGGATATCCAGAAAGACTAGCTCTAGAAAATCCTCTACAGTCCCTGAAGCAAAGATTGAACCCAGTACCGTTGATAAAGGAAAAGGTCTTGTTTCCTCTGGGATGACTACTAGATCTAGGAAGAGGAAAGAAACTCCTCTGGTAGCCCCTACAAAGAGAGGAAGGAAAGATAAAGTGACAAGGGAGAATAGCATTAGTGTTATAGAAGATCAGAATGAAGATGAAGAAGATCTTGATGCAAAGATGGTGGGGAGAAGAGGAGGCTTATCCTCTAGTGAAGGTGCTTCTAGAGAAGCTATTGGTTCCAAGAGAGTACATGTTGTATCATCTTTTGATGATGATTAAGTGGAAGAATTTTGCTTTCATGTGCACACCAAATGAGAATCAAAGAAGTCTAAGGTGTCTAATGAAGCCTTTGTGGACCAAAGAGAAGAGAAGGACAATCTAGAAAATTTTGGTCCCCGTTTTAAATTAGAGGAAACCCCCAATTTCTTGCTACATTTTGAAATCATGCTAAAACCTACAATGGAATACTATGATAAGCATAGAGAAGAAGATAAGAAAAGGGTATGTGCAGGATCATGATGGGCCAAAAAGTGACAATATGATGGGTATGTGGCTGACTACTTTTTTTAACCCAAAAATTGATGAAATGAAAAGGGTTTTAAAGGAGATTCTTTAAATTTCCACCAATATAAATTCATTCTTTACTCTGTAACTTACTGGGTAATTATTGTTCATTTTCTATTCAAATTATGACTAAAGTCTGATTGATAGATCCATTGAAAAAAATTCATAGCTTCAAATGGTATCACATTTTTTTGAATCCAAACATGCATCACAATTCTATGCCCTTACATACTATAGGATTGAAAAAACAAAATTTGAATTTAATGAAGTTTCTTGACCACAAATTAAGGTTGCTCTATTGCCAAGCTTGTTTTTTATAAAAGTTGTAATTAAAAATCATAATTAATTATTTACTTGGAAACAAATTACAAAAAATATGCACTGTGATTGGGACATGGAGTCCTCTACTTATATCTAAGTAAAATTCCATAAAAAATATTAAAGTGATTTTATTGCCAGGCTAGGCGGCCGACAAACACACACTTCTTATTTTCCCTTAAAATTTAAGTACTCATCAAGATTGAAATTTCCAAATTTCAAATAGATTTTAAAAACCTAGTAGTTTAGAAACTACATTCAATTTGCTACAAATTCTATTCTTACATATTTTTGAAATAATATAGATAACTTAGTGAAATTTTTACGTCAAATTTCCTAACTCTGATTTTTCTAATTTTTTTGCCACCTAAAGGCCTATTTTTTCCATGATGATCCTGTACATACCCAAAACTTTTCTTTTAGTTGTTATTCAATATGTTATCATCTTATAAGTTAAGTGTGATGATATAAAGAAAGATGTACCTGAAAGTATGTAGGCAACTTTGATGAAAAGGAGATCAAAAGTTGTTGAATTTGAAGAAAAAATTAGGAATGATGCATATAATAAGATTGGGTCTTCCCTAAGCCCAGATGATTTGGAATCTTTGAAGAAGATTTGTGCAAAGATGTTTTGGATGAAGAAAAGAGTAAAAATTTTAATGAAAAAGAATGAAAAGCTGACAAAGAAGATAAGGAAACAACAAAGGTGAATTGGGATACAACACAAAAATATGGCATGCTTAAGTCTGATGAAGATGTTGTTGAGAATGCTAAGGAAAATATTCCTCTTGATACAAGTAATGAAGATATTTTTATTAAAATATTGATGTTGAAACTGATGTCAGTGGTGAAAATAATCCTCCAGAAGGTGAAAAGCAGAATGAAGGTGAAGCTGAGCCTAAAAAGTATAATGATACTCTTTCAGAGCACACTAAAGGAAAAGGAAATAATGAAAAAGGTAATACTGAAGAATGAAAGGAAATGAAGAAGAAGATAAAGATAATCCAGAAGAGAAAAATAAAGATGAAAAAAATGGAAATGATGAAGAGGGTAACAAGGATAAAGACAAAGATGAAAATAAAAAGGAAGAAAAGAAAGAAAAAGAAGAAGATAAAATGGAATATGAAAAGGAGGAAGACGAGAAGGAAAAGGGAGAGGAAGAAAATAACAATTAATAATTTGTCAAGAAAAATGAAGAAAGTAAAAAGTAGATTGTAAAATCTCTTAAGAATCCCAAAGAATCATCCTCCGGTAATGATGTTATGAAAGGCTTACTATCCAGGAAAATCATATTTCAGCTAATAATTCCCTAGGAACATCTGCAACTTCCTATGATTGAGGGGTTTGTTGATGTGGAGAATATGTCTCTGGTGCATAAAGTGGTGTTAGGAGATACTTTGCAAGCATCCAGGAGGAATGAAATTATTGAAGCACATCAGAAAGGAACATAAATTATAAAAGATGCTCTTAAGGCATTGCAGGAATTCATACCTGGTGCATCCATTGATACATCTCTCGCTCCTATTGAAATTTTGAGATTCTTATTAGATTCTTTCAAGGAGTATACCTTTGGGCTTAGTAAAAAGACAAAACAAGAGGTTGAGGAGAAATTGGTAGAGAAAAGGTTATTAGCATTACATGACAAGTGTGCTCTTGCACACTCAAGTGTTGAAAAGAATCTAGAAGCCGTGACAGTTTGTGAGTCAAAAGTCAATGTTGTCCTTGCTTATTGCTTGAAGTGGTTGGATGCCACTTAGAATATTAAGGTTGTTATGGACTCCATTGAGTCTTATCTATCTATCATCTCTAGTACTTACAGCCTATCCAAAGAGACGGATCAACCTTGAATGCCATCACTGTGCATAAAGAATTTTTTTTATCTTACAGAAGCATAAGGAAGAATTTATCAGAAAATTTGATCAATTAAGTGACATTGTAAGAGTGGAATACACTCTAGTTGGTAAGGCTCTGGCATGCATAGAAAAACATGAGAAGATAAATTTGACTCCTGATACTTCAAATGGTGTAGAAGAAACTCTTGTAGAGTTGGAATCCCTAAATAGGATGTTGATTATTGTAAGGCATAGCTGGAAGAGTTGAAAATCAGTATGGGAAGGTATTCTGAAGGATCTTCAAGGCTTGCCATACTCTAGTTGATACATATTTCTTTTTTTTCTTTGTTTTCTTTGTTTTCAATTGCTTCTGGGACACCCTTTTTCCTTGATTTCAAAGGGGAATAGTTTGAAGAATTTTGAAATGTTGGTGTTAGGGGGAGAAGTTTTGTAAATAAAGGCTTTTTGTAAATATTCATTTTGGCACATGTTTCCATCAATGAAAAAGTAGGATAATGATGGAAAAATGAAGAACATCTCATTTTTTTATGTTGTGTTGTCATTGATGTCACAAGGATATATGAGTTGCAATTGAAAGATCAAGTCTAAAGTTGTTCCAGTATTCTAGTATGATATCGGAACCTATATTTTTCCTACATCCTCTGGTATTTTGGTATGCATTTGTTTGTCGGTGATTACTATTGGTTGTGGTTTTGGGAAATGGTTCATAGACATCAAAATCATCTACGTGCGTTCAAGATCTCATGTATGTAGATGCTCGTATGGTGTATTGGCATTACACTAGAACTTGCAATTATGCTATTAGGTCTATCCTTGGCTGACCTAATGGATGCATTGTGTAATGGTGAATTATTTTTGTTATGCGGATATATGTGTGACCTATTTTAGGTCCATGCCGACTTGATGTAGCATGTTGCATGTGTGAATTTATTTTTGAGAAGATTTTGTGAAAGCTTGAAGCTGAAAGATTGTATTTTTGGGTGAATGAGCAGTGCATCTAATTAGGTTGACCTAATTGATGCTTGCAGAGAGATAAGATATATATATTGGATAGTTTTTAAAGTTTGGTAAGGTAATGGTTATTTTTTGAATGCGAATGTGAAGAAGAGAAAATATTATTAAGTGTCTCAAGTAAATTGAATGAGCTTCATTGGAACTGAATCTACAAACACTAGGTGTACTTTATCAGTTCATCTTTCTGGTTGTAAGCCACTTTGTCATTGTAAATCTATAGGTAGTGAGCCACCCTTTTGTAATATCTTATAATTGGTTATACTATATTGTGAGCTAACACTCATCGTGGTTTTTCCCATTTTGGGTTTTCCACATAAAAATCATGGTGTTCATGTGTTATGCGATTTCATGTTTTTTTAATGCTTTTACTTATCTTTTCTATTGATGCATTGGAATAATTGGATGGTATTTGATTATTAAATTTAAGAAGATACTAATTCAACCACCCTCTTAGTATCTTGGATATTTAATAGATTCCTCTCATCAATCCATGTTAGTGTATTCTACTCTAGTTAGGCTAACTTAAGCCTAGTTAGGTGTTGAAGTTGACCCTTGACTCATTACCCATAAGGTGTCAAGGTTGTTGACGTGACTTGAGAGGTGTCCAATCCCTCTCAACACCTCTCCCTTGCATAGAGGAGAGAAACTTGCCACCACTGTAGGAAGCAAAAGGTAATAGTGTTAATCGACTAAGGTAGTACTCATAATTTCATCAACAAAAAGTTAGCTACTCATCTAAATTGTTTTATATATCCAGCTCTAGAGTTTCACGTTTTTATTGCAGATGGTGGTACAATTAGTTGTTCAAGGAAGTGTCATAGCATTAAATTGTCCATGGGATATTATCAAATTTATACCCCAATGTATGTGATATCCATGGGTGCAACAGATATTATTTTGGGAATACAATGGCTTACTACATTGGGAAAAATTGAGATGAACTTCCAAGAACTATTCATGAGATTTCAATCAGAAGGAAGGGTAGTAGAGCTAAGGGGGTTCAAGGAAAAATCCTCACAAATGGTAAGCTCTCTTCAAATGAAAAAGTTGCTTAAGAAAGGAGTGGATGGATTTGTGGCCCAGTTATGTTCATTAGAAATCTCTCAATCTAATGCTCCTACTCATCCAGATTTGCAAGCTATAATTGATCGTCACTCAGTTGTTCTTGGAGATATGCCCAAAGGACTTCCCCCTAAGAGGGATCATGATCATGCCATACAACTAGTTCTAGGTATCCAACCACCAAACATCAGGCCTTACAGGTATCCACACATACAAAAGACTGAGATAGAAAAAATTGTTGAGGAGATGCTAGAGGAAACAATTATCAGGCATAGCCAAAGTGCTTACTCCTCACCTATGGTGATGTTACGTAAGAAGGATGATACTTGGTGCATGTGTCTATATTATAGATTCCTCAACATGTACACCATTAAAGATAAGTTTCCTATTCTAGTCATGGATGATTTGCTAGATGAATTGAATGGAGCTATGTATTTTACCAAGTTAGACCTTAGATTTGGTTATCACCAAATTCGGATTAAGGAGGAAGATATTTGTAAGATAGCATTTCAGACACATGAGGGTCATTATGAATTTTTGGTGATGCCATTTGGTCTTACCAATGCACCATCTACATTACAAAGTTTCATGAATTCCATTTTTAAGAAGTTCTTGAAAAAGTTTGTGTTAGTATTCTTTGATGATATATTGATTTATAGCAAGACTTTGGAAGAACATTTGCAACATGTGGATCAAGCATTACAAATACTTGAAGATCATAAACTCTATGCTAAGCCATCCAAGTGTGCTTTTGGTCTTAAGGAGGTGGCGTATTTGGGATGCATAGTCTCTCATGAAGAAGCAAAGGTGGACCCTAACAAAATTAAGCCTATCATGGAATGGCCTATTCCAAAAACCATTAAGAAACTCGAGGGGTTTCTTGGGATTAACAGGTACTATAGAATATTTGTGAAGAATTATGGTCATATAGCAACACCTCTCACCACTCTATTGAAGAAGGATTCTTTCATTGGAACGAATCTAAAATACAACATTTGAGAGATTGAAGGAGGCTATGTGTACAACTCCAATGCTTCCACTCCTGGACTTCACCAAGGAATTCATTGTGGAATGTGATGCTTCTAGAAATGGATAGGAGCAGTGCTCATGCAAGAAGGTTCGACCAATTGCTTTTGAGAGTCGTCAATTAAAGGGTAAGAATAAACTAAAACCTATTTATGAGAGCTTAGGGCCTCAGCAACTCCATGGAGTGAAACAATGGCGGCCTTATCTATTGGGTAGACATTTCAAGGTTAAGACAGATCATGATAGCCTAAAATATTTTTTGGAACAACGACTATCTTCTGAAGAGCAACAAAAATGGGTCACTATGATGTTAGGATATGACTTTGAGATTGTATATAAGAAAGGGAAAGAAAATATTGTCGCAGATGCACTGTCAAGGAAGGATGAGAAAGATGAAGCCTTATTGTGTGCCCTTTCAATATTACAAGCAAATTGGGTGGAGAAAGCCAAAGCAGAGTGGCAAAATGATGTTGCGACAAGTAATCTCATCGAGCAATTAAAAAGTGATCCTAGCAGTTTAGATAAGTTTTGTTGGAAGGGAGATACTCTTTGGTATAAAGAGCATTTGTATCTTTGCAAGAATTCCACTCTTAAACACAAGATTCTCATAGAGCTACATGTGTCTCCAGTTGGTCGTCATTCAATATTTTTGAAGACATCATCGAGTCAAGCAAGATTTCTTTTGGGAGGGGCTAAAGGGTGATGTTCAAAAATTTGTGGTTGAATGTTTGGTGTGTCAAAGGCATAAAGGGGAGACAATTAAGACACCAGGTCTCTTGCAACCCTTATCTATTCCTAGCCAACGTTGGGAAGAGATATCCATGGACTTCATCATAGGGCTTCCCAAATCTAAAGGTCATAATTTCATCATGGTGGTAGTTGATCACCACTCAACATTCGCATTTCAGCTGCATTATCACATCCTTTTACAACAAGTGCAATGGCAAAATCTTTTTTGGAGAATATCCAAAAGCTACATGGTACACCTAAGGCTATTGTTAGTGATCATGATCCTATTTCACTAGTCACTTTTGGAAAGATTTATTCTCATGTTTGGGTACTCAATTGGCTCATAGCTCTTCATACCACCCTCAATCAAATGGGAAAACTGAGGTTTTTAATAAGTGTTTGGAAGGATATCTACATTTTTTCACTTTAGAGAAACAGTCTCAATGGGTAGATTGGATACTCTTGTAGAATGGTGGTATAACACTTCTTTCATAGCTCATCAAAATGTCTCCATTTTGGAACTTTATGGATATCATCCTCTTCCATCATCAATAAAGGTGTCCCCAATATTTTAGGCAATAGAAGACCACTTGCTTCATCAATAAAAAGTACTTTCAAGACTCAAGGAGAATTTAGCCATGGCACAAAATCGAATGAAACAACAGGCAGGTCAACATCATAGTGAAAGAAGTTTTGAAGTTGGGGATTGGTCTTCTTGAGATTTGCAGCCTTATAAGCAAATCTCACTAAGGCAACAAAAAAATAATAATAAGTTGTCTCCAAGGTATTATGGTCCATACCAAATTATGCAAAAGATTGGTAGTGTTTCCTACAAGGTAGAGTTGCCACCAATAACAAAGATACATCAAGTTTTTCATGTTTCCTGCTTGAAGAAGGTAATTGGGCATAATATTTCCACTCAAACAACACTACCAGAGCTCAATGAAGAAGGAAGAATCATTTTGGAACCAAAGTGCATTCGTCAAACACACACAAAGAAGCTAAGGAATAGAACTCTCACTGAGTATCTCATCCAATGGAAGAATTTACCAGTTCAGGATGCCACATGGGAGGACGAGGAGTTTATTCAAAAGAATCCAAACTTGATTAGCATTGAGGACAATTCTTCTTTGAAGAAGGGGGGCATGCTACACCTTTAATATTAGTGTATTTTGGGTTATGAATAGTCAGCTTGTGGCTATCTTAACTCTATATTAAGTCATATTATCATTAGTATATTGTTATTTAGTTGTTCAAGTCAGCCTAAGACTTATATAGGTGTGTATAAGTTGGCCTAGGTGATATCCTAGGAATAAGTAGGTATATATAGGAGGTTGTGAGTCTTGTTTCATCATCAAGTTTGTAGTGTGTTCTCATTAGAGATATTTGGAGGTTTTCCCCCTCGAAGTGGATTTTTATTCTCAGTTATTATCAAGTATTTGTAGCATATTTCATATCATATTCTTCTATTGTGCAAGTTATTTCATAACATAGTGCAAGCCTTTAGCTAAACAAATTCATTGTATTTAGTAGGCAGTTTTTGAATTTGGAAGGTGCCTCTCACATCTACAACACAGAATTGAGGTCATCCCCTCATTCCATCCCCATTTAGGTGGCTGACCTAGGTAGAAATCCTCTTCATGATATCTCTTCAAAACACATATTTGCAACCCCTGCCATTTATTGTAAGTTTCAAGCTTACATTCAGGAGCAAGATTGAGGGGTAGTTTGTGTGTGAAGGCGTGATATGTTTATAAAGGCCACGAATCACCTATTTATACACTTGTTTTTTCCATTGCAGGCACAATTAAGGGGCATTTCAGCCTGTCATGAAGCTTAGCATCATCGTCATGTGGAAGATTCATCTCAATGCATATATCTAAGTTGAAATTACCATCGAATCAATATTTCAAATCTGCACCATCGTGGGGTTTTTGGTGCTTGATCTTGGACATCAAGATCTATTGTGACATCCTTAATCAAGGCTTAGACATGTATTGTCTTGTCCATCGAGGCCAATCAACACCCACACCACACAATTTTAGGGTAATTTTCTATCAGCTAACCATGATTTGCATCGTGGAGGTTGCAATTTGGAAGGAATGGTAGAAGGGAACTACCTACAAACATAATCTATGAAGATCAATGCCCTTATTCTTCAATGATTTCTATGCTTGAAATCACATTGACAAACGTGGGTATCTGCTCCTTCAATGATTTCTATTGTGGAAATTGTGGGTTTAGGCCACAGTCATCAGTGTGGAAGAGGTGCATGAAGAATGGTGCAATGGTAGCAAGGATATTTATCTCTCTCTACATTTATTGAGCTCCAACTTCACCATTGATCTATAACTTTTTTAATTTGTCCTTCATGCCCTTGGGATGCCACACATGAGGCATCCCTTTCTATGATGTGAAGCATTTTCCTTTCATCAGTAGGTCATACATTGGGTAGTTTTTGGTTGGATCTTGATTGTGTTACTTTCACAATCACTATTAAATGTAACATATAAAGTTAGTATAAAAAGCTAGCCTCTAATAATAACATATAAAGCTAACATATAAAGTTACACATTGTATTCGCCCATCGAAGATGAAGGGTGAGATTAGGGTTGAGAGGAGGCCAATTCCCCCTCACAATCAAATCCTTTGTAATCTTCACTTTACCCCAATTCCAACAAGTGGTTGGAAGGGCATATTCACCTCTCTGATAGGTTTATTTTTTTCCTTTTAACTGTAGTTAATTAAATTAAGTAATTTTGGTAAGAAATTAAATTTTTAATAACTTTTTCTCAGTAGCTCAAAATTCAGTACTATTTTTTGTAAAAGTGAATGGTTTTTCATCCTTCATGCATTGGTCAAATTTATTTTGTAAATTACACTAATTTATAAATTTCCAAAATATCGGGGGGGTCTCTCTTTCAATCATTTTGGGGGGGTTTTATGCATTTGATCTTTTGCACATTTAGACCATGTCTACATGTTGCATATTCAAGTGTACATATTGTAGGAGCACTCAATATTGGGATGAATTTTTTCCTCATTTTTCTTACACTATCTTTTCACTATTTTGTGAGATTGAAAAACAACCTACTACTATCATCTTTCTAGATCTACCACTTTGGGATGTATATTATCTACCTGACATTTCTTGTCTTTTTGTAGAATCCCATATTGTTGACTTGGATGACACTATTGAGGAATTTCATCTTCTTTTCAATGTCAGCTTCATTGAAGTTGCATCAACCTTGTCTTCTTCATATATTCTTGTGTATGCCTTGCCTACTTCAACTTCTATAGTGATAGTATCATATTCTTATGGTTCCATTTATTACCATACATATATAATCCCTATGGTCCCTATTCTTGAATCTTTTTCACACATCAGCTTTGGCTTGGAGATCATTCAACATTCTATGAAGATATTATGGGCATCAACTATGTCTTTGGATATTGTGCATAATTGTGAGACTTTATACTTCTTTCTATATGTTCCTATTAGGAATGCGAAGATTACTTGCAACCTTCATTGGTTCAACTTCTTCCTAAAGGGGGAAATGTGGTTTAGTATTCATGGATTCTCTTCGACATACTTCATCAAGCATTTATGCACACTACAACATATCTTATGGTGAAATTTATTGTACGTGCATGTGACAAAATTTGTCTTAGGGGGGTTATGATACAAGTCCTCCTTCTTCACTTTTTTTTATTTTTCATTCATTTTATTTCTCTTTTTGGAGAGGATTTTTTTCCCACATGGTTTTTCTCCTTTACTCCACCTTATGAGAAAAATTTGTACATGGTACCTCATTTGGCTAGTAGTCAGGACCCATTTCTTCTATACCCACCTAAGCTATGATTAAGGGGGGTATTAGTGTACATTCTACTCTAGTTAGGCTAACTTAAGCCTAGTAAGGTGTTGGATTTGACCCTTGACTCATTACCCATGAGTTTTCAAGGTTGTTGAGGTGACTTGAGAGGTGTCCAATCCCTCTCAACACCTCTCCCTTACATAGAGGAGAGCAACTCACCACCACTATACGATGAGGAGTCATCTCCTCAATCTATGGCATGTGCAATTGGCCACCACTGTAGGATGAGGAGTCCTTTCCTTAATCCATGGCATGTGATTGCCTATTCTTGTGGCACGACTTTGCTAATCCCCATCCTTTATAATGAGGGCTTGAGCTCATTGTCAATATGAAGCTAAATACAATCTTATGCATTGTTCATGTTCTTTTTTCTCATCTCCTAGATCTTACTATTTTAATATATTCCATAATTGAAATATAATCATTGTGTAAAAAATATCAAATCCATTTGAACTAGGCATAAATCCCAGTAGATTACTCAATGCAAACCATATTGCTTGTGAATGGGTTATGTGTAAAGCGAAATAAAAAGTATAAATGCTTTTCAATTGTTATGGAAAAGGAAAATAAATATGTTAAATTGACTTTGGTTAGTGGCAAGCTAGGTAAGGAGAGTTTACAACTCATACCCAGTGTGTTTTTAGAGACGTCTTATGAAATTAGAGAGAAGGAAATGTACAAAATTGTAGGTTTCTATTATAGCACTTTAAGGTTTTGTAAATTATATATAACCTTTTCATTGGAATATATTATTAAAATATAGTTTTAGTTTATTTCCATTTCTTTTGTAGTTTTTAACGAATAGGGTTTAATATATAAAATAATACAAAGTATCAAATTTAGACTTGGAATCTTAGAAAGAGGCTAAATTTTTTTAAAAAAGACAACTATATTTTAGTTTTGAAATGAATAAAAAAAATTATTGCATAATATTTTAAGGTAAATGTCATCAATTAGAAAACATTGTTTAAAGTAGTCCATATAAGAGTTAAAATAAAATTCTTAAAGTAATTTATTATAGCACCAAAAACATTCAAGAGGTTTTAGTTATTCTTTTCTTATTATAATGACTCAAATAAAAAAAATGGAGTTATATATATGATCTTAAGAAAAAAATCATTTTCAAATATTTATCTTCAACTAAGAAAGTTAATATAATAGAGAGAAGGGGCTCATATAAAATTGTCATAGGGTGGAAATCAATATTTCAATATATGGAGAACATGATAAAATAATCGAGTGATTCATTCACCATTTAGCAACAAGAAAACACCATAAATA
>VDFB02006837.1:0-10184 GCA_007258455.2 Sequoia sempervirens | reverse complement strand
AGACCTCACCAAGAAAGTTTTCTATCCAACTTGAGGAAAAATTTCTTCAAGCACTCTCTTCCATTGCTCCTCCTTCAAAAACATGGCAAGAACTCAAAATGAGGAATGAAAACCGTGCATGAACTCCAGAACAATCCAAAAAGCCAAAAGAGAGAAAACCCCCTCATCCACACAAATAGAAAGAATAAATGGAAGGGGAAAATGCAACCACCTTTTCAACTCTAATTTTTGTCACCTTCCATAAGTGGTTAATTAGAGTGGGTTTTGAATTTATAAAAAGTATTTTATGGAATAAAAATAACCTTACCCCACAAACCTATTGGATAGGGAGATTTTTAAACAAATAAGACCACATAAAGACTTCATAAAACATTAAATTAGTGACCATATTAATAAAGTGACTCAAGGGACTAATAAAACAACTCTCACATACACATAGCCCATACCACACAAAACAAGGTTAAATCACATGCCTATGACAAGAATAATATTTCATAAGGACACAATAAAGAAAGTAGCTATGTGACCCCCTTATGAACATTGACTAATTTCTTTTAAAAGAAAGTGTGTTAGTATTACTCATGATTACTAATAATTAAAACAAATGAATTATGAATTAAAAATTCCAAGAATAATAATCAACTAGAAAATTAGATCCACTAATCTACACAGTAACACTCCTTACTCATATGATACATGTTATAGAGTCAAGGTACAATTGAATGAATACTATTTGTTATCAAAGTATCACCACTGATGCTAATAGAATATTTAACTTATAATGCATACCACTATAAGTAACATTGAATGTCAATAATTGTTTTCATAATCACACCCACTCACATCTACGATATGTAATCACCTAACATAATGTAATCCACTTAATATACATAATTTAATATTACCAATAATTGAGCATCTTGATCATTACATATTTGCATAGACAAAGAATGAAACTCACCTAACTATCGCAAGAATGCACAACAACTATTAGATAGGATTAATCAAGAATATGAACATCTTTATGGTTTAGCAAAAACCATCACTCATGCTTACTATCAAACATAAATGAGCATAAAATATAGCATATAAAAAATCAACAACTAATAGGATCAACAAGGCGACAAGGGGTAGGGTCTTACATATTCAACACAAATGGACCAATAGTTGAACACAAAAAAGTATTTCTTGTTATAAAAAGAATACATTATTTATAATACAACTTATATGAAACAAAAATGGACCAATAGTTGAACACTAAAACTTTTTGAAGATCCTTCAAGAAAATACATGGTATTTATTGTGCTCACCTTTTATATTTGTGATAGGACAAACTATTAATATGAAATACTCCAATACTTGTACATTGGTACCCCAATTGTTGTACACTTGAGAACAATATTTTTTCACTATGATAACAATACTTGTTTGAATGAGTGTCTTATTTTATTAAATGAGCATTTTGTTTTATAAATGACACACTCATAGTAGACAGTTATGATATTTTATTTGAGACAAAGAAATATTTATTTCACTTCTTCATGAATGTATTTATATTTTTTTATATAACATTCATAGGTTCTTGTGTGCTCAAATATGGATACATTTTGACCAACATTTGGTTATTTTTCTATTTACATGTGAACAATTTATTTACAATGTATAGTATAAATATGTGGTAAGACTAAGTATTATAAACACAAGTGCTATAACAACAATTAGAGCATACACAACTACTGGACCCTCTCCTCTATTTAACATTATATTTTTACAAGGCTAATATATTTTAACCCAAAGAAGTACTTTCAAACCGCGATGTGATCCCCATGGAGGTTCTGAAGAATGATCTGAGCTCCATATTGAGCAGAGATTGTGACAGGTGCTGTGGGTGCATGGACATAACCTGGAGAAGGAACAAACGAGAAGCGTTGTAAAATCATGGCAAGGGCAACCTTGGTTTTAAGCATAGCATAATTGTGGCCCACACACGACCTCAACCCATATCCAAAAGGGATAAATGCAGTAGATTCATCCTTAGGAGCCTTGGTTATTCCCTCGCTAAACCTCTCAGGGTTAAATTCATTTGCATCCTTTCCCCACAGAGATGTATCGTGATTCAATGAAAGCATAGGGAACAGGACTTGCGTGCCTTCAGGGATTGAAATTCCTCCTAGTGTTGTATCCTTATGGACTTCTCTAATAAGGCCAATAGCTGGAAGGTAGAGCCGGATCACCTCGTTCAGAATCATTCCTAACTGTAGCGCACAACAAAAATAAAATACAATTACAAAAATATTAAGAGCAAACTCTCTACGACTAAGTTAAAAAAAGCTTCTTCAATTCTTACAGTTTTTAGTTTGTTTACTGTCTCGAATTTTGGATGGCAATTTCCACAGACTTCTTGTATTTCTGAGCGTGCTTTCTCTTGCCAGTCAGGATGCATGGCCAAGACAACAATGGCAAATGTTAAGTAATTACTTGTAGTCTCTTCCCCAGCGATGAAAAATGTTTTGCATTCAGCTATGATTTCCTCTGTTGTGAGGCCCTTATTGCTTTCAGAGCTCCTCAACTCTTGGATTGTGTTCATCATGGTGCCAAGCAGATCATTGCCATAGCCTTGGCTGGTGTTTGTACCAGCTTTTTCTCGGTTTAAAATGAGCTCTTTCAGAGCACTCTTTACTTCTTTGTTGAGTCTCCAACGCTCTCTGTTTCTTTTGAAAGGTATAAATCTAAAAGCCCAACAGAAAGAAACATAGAATAATGTTCATTTACTTCATCATGTATAATTCGATCTTAGTTAATAAGAAACTATTAGTGATGCAATTGCAAATCATTTGGAAAAATTATAACGTATAATTCGGTCTCACCTATAGTAGGGAACCATTAATTTTGCATAATCTTGGCAGGCCAAGGATATTTCGTGGGCCAGCAAGTCAAAAATATGCTTTCCTTGGAGATAGCTGCTGCCAAATGATGTGCGGGCAAGAATGTCTGCTGTTAGAGCCTTAAATTCCTGAGCCACATCCACTTCTTTCTCCCCATTTTTGACAGCTTTCTCCCATTTCTCCAGCATATTAACAGTGCTTTCTATCATGCAACGAGTCATATCCTGTTCCCATCTTTTTGATAAGTTATTAAAAATATAATATTTTCACAAAAAAATTGAAAAAAATTATATACAAGATTTTAGATCTATGTTGCAGATCATAGCGAGTAATACATAAACATAATATAAAATCAAGTATCATCATTCTATAACATTAATATACAATCTTCTACAGTTTCTCAAAATTTTCTCGTCAAATAATCAAATATAAAATAGTTTAACTATTTATACATAACCCTATTTTGAGAATTAAAAGGAATACCCAATTGGCAAAAGAAAAAGTTCCAACCAAGTTTATCTTCTAGGTGAGACCATGGACCCCATCTAACCTTGAGCTTATCAGTATGAAAAGATGGATTTATTATCCGCCGGTGATGCGCCCACTTATCACCATTGAGCACAATCAGGCCTTCTCCAAGCAGCTCTTTCATGAAAGGATCCCATCGTAGTTTTCCATAATTCCCTTTCTTATCACCTATCACCTCCTTCACCAATTCAGATGTACCAACTACCAGTGTTGGTATTGGCCCCAGCCAAATTAGGAAAGTAGACCCTGGTAGTTAGATAACAAAGAATATATTTACATATATTAGTATGATTAGCTTACAGAATAAACTTACCATATTGAATAAAAATTACCATATATTTTGGACCAGTATGGGTAGTAAGGCTGCACTCTTGCCACAATATCATGGGAGAGTTTCGTAGGCTTGGATGTGGCCTCATAAATTAACTTGTTGACTTCAAGAGAATTTCCAAACAGTAGCTTGTAAGGAGGGCCTATAATGCCCTGAGATTGAAAATGCTTGGCTATTTGCAGTGGCTTCCACCATATTGCTATTGTAAGTTTGGCAACTAGAAATGCCACTAAACAACCAAATGAAAACAATGTAATTTCAGCAGCGCCAAACATGGAATTTCTCATATCTTTCATTGTCTCAAGAATGTCATAGCTGCTCTTGACCATCCCCTTGTGATATTTATAGAAGAGTTTTTGGATGGTTATCTATATCTATTATCTCAAAAGAATTTTAGTTTTTGCTTGTTTCCAACCATAAGATGTTGGTTCAATCGATTGCACAGGATTCTTGCAATTCAGCTGATCCTTTCCCCTGGCTGTATACTAAGAGGCGGCAGCTGTAACCATCTTGTAGTCGAGCCACACCAATGCCTTGTTATACGTGGCTTAGGATACCCGTAAACACCAAAGGAATTATTTTAAGATATTTTTTTGCTTAGTTGCGGACATTGTCGAGGTCGTTTAAATTAATTTTCTTTTAATGTTTTGTTTTTCATTTCGTTTTCTCATTTAGAATTTAGCAGTTTTCAATTTTTCTCGATTGATTGTGGCCTTTTCCTTGGATGTTAACGGATTTATTGGAAAAAGAGGTTATACTTTGGTGGCTGCTTCCTATTTAGAACGGCCTTCTCCACTGTTCACAGTAGTCCCCCATCTTCCTATGTATTATTTGCATGCTCGTGTTGATTGACTCATTGGCCTACTATATTCATTAGATATTGACACATAAAAATCGTCTGTTTTGCTTAAATAGTTTGAATAGTTTGTGATGATCTAGGTTGAAATGCAGTATAGGATTGTTTTTTTTTTTTTTTTATTGTATATTCTAGAGTAGGCAATCAGTTACTGTTTATCTCGAATATATATATATATATATATATATATATATATATATATATATATATATATATATATATATATATATATATTTATGAAGTTAGTGGTTTGTACATCAGTGAATATTGATGTGAGAACGTTAGTGTTCTATTTTTGTTGCATCTTTCTTACCATTGTGACATATGTGTGTTTTTATTCATTTGTCATTTCATTTATCCTTCTATATTTAAAATGGAAGAGATATATAGTTCCAGGTTAATTGGTATTTGTTAAAGTTAGTTTTGTGTGTGTGTTTGTGTGTGTGTGCATGCGTGCGTGGGTGTGTCAAATTTATAGATGTTGTTGTGTTTATATTATGAAATGGAAAAGATTAGTTTTTTAATATAATTTTTTCTTTTTCTTAAGTTAGTTGTACAATATAACATGATATGACTATTAATTCTCTATTCATTTAACACAATTAAATGTCTTCATTGTTCATGTTTAAAACAATTATAGATACACATATTATAGATAATGGTATTAGTTATCATATATTTTTGTTATTTATCTCGTTTTCAATCTCAATCTATAATTAAATTTTTATTTTATATTTTATGGGCTCTGGTTTTCAGGTCAACATGAGTGGATGCTTGAAAGTCTTTGATTGACAAGAAACAATATGCTTCAATCATTGCCTATTCAATGAAACTTTTTAATGTTTGAACATATTCATACTCTTGTTTCTTTTAAGAATATCCCTTCAGAAAGATGTGTTCTTCATTTATATAATATGATTTGCATTACTTGCTTCACAAATGGGGAATTTCATTAGTAATTTTTTTTTTATTAAGAGAGCCCTTGGATTTTGAACCACATATTTCATCTATTGCATCTTAAGTAGCCTACATTTTTTTGTTGATTAGGTGTTTTCTTCTTGATGCTAAAATATGTGTTTCTTGGTTTGATACTCAATAATAGGTAATTTATGTCATTTTTTCAATGGAATAATTGTATACTTCAAGAGGAGAATTTGAGAGGTAACACATACAACATCATTGTGAGACATCAATTATTAAGGACTAAAAAGTTTTATGTTCTTTCTCCTTCACTACTAGATGCAAATTTTAGTGATAAATTCCTTTTGTGTGTCCTATAATTAATTAGAAGGACATTCCTTATTTCTTAAGATTGGGAACCTTCTTTTCCCTACCAAGGAATCTAATTTAGTACTAGACTTTATGACCTTAGGATTGGACTATCCTAGCAAATTTGGAATTGTTTGTAATCTTATTAGCCTTGCATTTTCTAATATTTTACTATTTTTATGACTGTTGATATTTTGGAGACTGATGTAGAGCACCTTTAATGTATTTACATTTGGTTAGATGATCACTCATGTGGGCTTAATGTGTTATTTGTGTTTCGGTAATTTGACCTCTAGACCTATAAGACATGATGTATATACTTATGGATCAATTTATGTGGCTTATAATCATGTTGAACAAACTAATTTACAAATCTTGGTGATATCTAGGTTATCTATACTTGGCTATGGAGTCATTTCACAATAGTGGGTCCCAACCTTGTTCATACTAATTTTTGTCTAAAATCACATATTTTTTAGAAAAAAGTAATGATTTAAGCCTTGAGGAGTTCTAGATAAATGGTTTTAATTGAAGAGAGTTAGATAAGACCCTCTTAGATCAAACACCCTTGGATAAAACTCCTTTATTCTTAAATCATACCCATGATGGAGTCTCCTTCACACCCATCAAAATCTCAACAAAAAACCACTTTTTTTTACCTTTTGAGGGATTAAATAAATTCATTTAGACATTATATTTTGTAAGTAGTCATTATTATAAGTTTTCCAAAACGTATAATTTTGAATATTTTAAAAATTATTATTAATTCTATATTTTATGTCTTGTAAATGTACACCTTTTTCACCAAACATCAAGGTATTTTTTTCAGACATGCAGAAAAATAGAAAAATAGAAAAAAAATCAAGAAAATATGTGTGCACTAGCTATTGATGTCCTTGTTTTATAAAGAGGAAAAAAGAAGATGATGTCACATGTGAGAATCAAGTTTAATACATGTGTGAATAGTTAGCTATCACCAATATCATGTAGGTGATGTCTACTATGTACTATCATATATTAAGGTTATCTAGCTTTCACTTGTAGAAAGTAGTGAGGGATTCTAGAAACTATTTGTGATATGATATAGGTATAGTCTAGTTCACTACTACTATTACTATGCACGTGATATATACAAGGAGCTAATTACCATATCTTACGATCTACCTAGCTATCACCAATAACATATAGGTGATAGATTCTAGGAGCTAACCATGGTATTATAGGTCATAACTAACTTTCACGATTACTATGCAGGTGATAAATTCCAAGAGCTACCTTATAGCCATTTTGACTAGCTTTTATAGTGGCATTGAGGTGATAGATCTCAGGATCTATGATCTTCAAATATTTAGCAAGCTATGAAATCTTATTATTGAGCTTAAGTGATGTATTTTTATACTCTTACACCTTATTTAGTGATAATCACAAGTAGTATGAGATGCTTGAACTAGTATTTATAATTGGTGCAAACAACTATGACAAAAGATGAAATTTATGGTGTAGTATGGGATGCACCAGTATTCCTTTTCTTGAGCTAGATGCCTTAAAGGATTAAGTGGTATTGAACCAAGTAAAAGGAAGATACATATAGTAGCATCATATCCACTTCCTAGTGCTACTTCATTACTATATATGAGTGATTCGATTGTGAATTTGTGTAAAACTAACCTTATTTATTTTGCATAATGGTATACTTATGCCCTTGCTAGTGATGAGAACAAGTAGTATGGGATGATTTATTTTCATCATAAGTGGTGGTGGATTGAGAAAAAGGATCGATTCGAGGTTGTAGTATGTGATACATAGGAATTCCTTTTTATGATGAAATATACTTTGGGATTGTATTGTACTAAATAAAGAGAAGAAAAATTTTCTTTTCGTAAGATTGTAACTATATCCTTTTGCTATCTTTTGAATATATATACTTGTGAGATTGTTTAAGTTATTTATATTATGTATATGCATTGAGTGTTTGAGCTAGTCACACTATGTATATGCCATTCATACACAAATTATGACATTATATATATGTGATGTAAGTGTGAATTATTCATATTATATATATGTGGCACATGCCTAAACTAGTCACCATGTGTACTTGTGATGTTAGTTGTTAGCATAGATTTATTAGCCAATAGGCTATTTTTTTAAAGTTTTTGACAGAATTTTTATTAACCCAATTGTGAATTGGATTTTTCGCCGCTAGAGATGTCCTAACCAATGGCAACTTGACTAGTTTTTTTTTGGTGATGTCTAGCTTGGTAATTACATGGGTTGGCAGTGGTGGAGTTGGTGTCCTCAATATGAGGGTTTATGCATTATTTCATTATTGTACGATGGGGGCGGATGAAGTAAATGCAATATTGAATGTTGTAGTGTGGGAAAGTATACTTTCATTAAGTTGCATTGGCGAAAAATCCATTGTGGTGTTGGTTTGATTGAAGACTATTCAAAAAATTGTCACCTACAGCTTCATGGTTAGTTTGACGGCAGACTATTATAAAAATTGTGAGCTTTGGCTTAGTTTTATAGTAGATTGGAGGGTTTTAAAATTGTTGTTCTCTGCAATCTATAAGTCATTTTACATGGGTGTTTTTCATAAATGATTTATTTATTGTTTATGTTTAAACTATTGTTCTTTGGAATCTATAAGTCATTTTACATGGGTGTTGTAGTCTGGGAAAGTATAGTCTGAAATGTGCTAGAAAATATATTGATTAAGTTGCATTGTTGAAAGAGCCATTATGGTGTTGGTTTGATGGTAGACTATTCTAAAAATTATCAGCTTTGGTTCTGTGGTTGGTTTGATAGGAGACTTATAAAAATCGTCGACTTCAACTCTGTTTTATAGCAAATTGGAGGGTTTTAAAATTGTTGTTCTCCACAATCTGTAAGTCATTTTACATTGGTTTTTTGCATAAATGAAGTATTTATTGTTTATGTTAAAATTGTTGTTGTCTAACATCTATAAGTAGTTTTACATGGATTTTTGGCATTATGGTTTTGTATGGATGGGGAAATTGCAGTTAAATATTCTTTCTTTGTCAAAAAATATCATTAGGGTTAGTAATTTTTTCATCCTTTGTTTATTGTTTTAGTTATCTTTGTGTATCTTTGGCCTTATGCTTGTTACCATAGGAGCAGTTGTAGTAAAATCTTATTTCTTTTGTCAAAAAATGTGGTTAGGGTTAGTAATTTTATTGCCCTTCATTTATTGTTTTAGTTATCTTTGTGCATCCTTGTTGTTACACCCATTAGCATAGGGCCAATTGCAAATTAACATAGGAGTGATTGCATATATATGTATATGCAAAGGGTTAGCATGAAAGCAAAAACATATTGGAGATAAAATTAGTTTGGTTGTTGTTAAGTGTTATTATTTTAAATATCTGTTTTATTTGTTTGTTAGCCCAGCTATGAATAGGATTTGTCATCTAATAGCTCTTTTACAATTTCACTATTTCTCTATAATATTTAGTGCTAGGCAATGTAGCTAGAATTTTGGATTAAGTTTGTGGCGTTATAGGAATTTTGTATAGGTTATTGCTACTCATTGGCTTTATGATTTCTATTTAATGTGGGTTTGGTGAAAAATAATGTAGCTCAAATTTTGAATTAACAATCCAACTCTTACATAGACTGCGTGTCTTGTATGAATATGTTTAGTGTGGGTTCTCGGTCATTTATGAATTACCTATGATTCTTAAGTGTTTTTGTAATAGTTTTTTTACAATTTCCCTATTTTGTCTATAATATTTAGTGGCAAATAATGTAGCTTGAATTTTGAATTGAGAATCCAACTATTACATAGAATTTACTATTACACGTTGTCTAGATAGTGATAGAATTTTAGGTAAGCAGGAATATGCTGCAAACTCAAATCTATACATGCATTTGACTTGAACTGGGTTCTTCACTTTGAATATTCTTTGTAAGTAATTTCACATACATAGATGTCCATATCTAAACTTCTTTGGTCAAGGGAAATTGGAAAATACCTATTAGAAACACACTTAACAATCACAGGAAAATGACAATGTTGGAAAACCCACATTAAATAGAACTTTAAAATATGGAGAATAGAATAGGAAAACTACAATAATGAACATTTTGGCATGGGGAACTGGAAAAAAGAATATCATGAAGAATAGTTTGTCATGGGGAAGTTCAAATAGTTGAGAAAAAAAGAATATCATGAAACATATTGGTACAAGACAAAAGGAGAAATTGGAAAAAAGCTACCAGGAAAACACTTAAAAATCATAGGAAAATGACAGATGTTCTAAAACCCACATTAAATAGAACTTTAAAATAT
>VDFB02006834.1:0-16149 GCA_007258455.2 Sequoia sempervirens | reverse complement strand
TTCCACTTCATTTATCACCCCAAGTGTCGACCCGACGTTCTAGATTCAGGATCAAGGATGTGGAGAGTACAAGTTGAATACGGCCTATTGCATAACTAAGATGCCCAAGTCTCCCCAAGTCTATGGCAAACCTTGTTTTAGAATACAAGCAAAAGAAACTTTTAGGGTTCCTCCAAATACAGTTTTCATAAAGTGGGGTGAAATGAGTCAAGAGGACACAGATGATATACTATCCTGGATTTATAGAGAACCACGAGACTTAACTCCCTTGCCAGTAACAATATATGGAAAAGGATATAACATGATAAAAGCAAAAGGTTATGATGGAAAAAGTGGTCTTGACAAGGATAAAAATGGAAGGCGTGAGCCACTATCAGTTTCAGAAAGACCAAAACATCTTGGGTTAGGGTTAGGTCCATGAGAATCTAGCGATCCGAGTACCAATGTGCTTCCATGTGAGTTAGTGTATGCTTCAGACTGTGTTGAGACAACTAAGGACACCTCCTCTGAAACTGACTCTCACGAATGGGAATTTGGCTCTCAACGATCCTTAAGTGACTACTGCCTTGATGAATTATTCCTCGAACCTAGCAAGCCTACATTTGAGGAACGATTCTGGAAAATGTTTAAGATCAATACAACATCAAATGATGTCAAGTCTAGATCATGTTCTATTCCCATTCATCCCAGTCCTGACATACCAACCCAACCATTCCAAATTGATGACAATCATTCAGAACCACTTGAACCGTCACTTGCCACTACTGATCCTAACTCTAATGCTATTCCCTTTGTCCCTTATTTCGCTGGTGAGTATGAAACAAGCGAAGGAGAATACTGGATAGAATCTGACATAAAGCCAGGCGATGACAATTTCATTTTTAATGTCTCGACATCCATTTGCATTCTCTCCTTGTCATCTCCTCAATTTGCAAATGCTAATGATGGGATATCTTTAGTTTACCCTGACCTAATTGACTGGAACCAACAAGGCCCACCAGTAATGGACACTTTTCAAAATGATGAGGCTTTAGCAGAATTTCTTGGACTACGTGAGGGCATTCCAAATGGGGATCACAAAGCTGGATTTTCCATTGACTTGGATTGTGCTGCTTATTTTGGGGAGACTGTGCCATCCTCTAGTCACAAAATTAAAAAGAAAAATAAAGTAAAAAATAATACGCCTCTAGGTGAAAATCGAAAGGCACCTTCTGACGACAAAATAGTAAAAATAAAGGACGTATCCGAGGGTGAAAACCTCCCTGAGGCACCTAAGGGTGGAGGATTGGACTTTCTCCCCGTGGACAGAGAAAAATCAGCAATGCTTGTAGAAGACACCATACCAGTTAATATAGCTACTATGGAAGACCCCAAAATGGTCCTCTTTGCGGCGTCATTGACAGAGGTTGAACAACCAGTATTTCAAAAGTTATTCTCAGAACGCAAGGTAAACTTTGCATGGTCTTATGCCGACATGCCAGGATTAGATCCTGAGTTAGTATTGCATCACTTGCCATTATTGCCAGATGCCAAGCCAGTAAAACAAAAGCTAAGAAAAATGCACCCGCAAGTGGCATTGTTGGTTAAAGTTGAACTCAAAAATTTGTTGGATGTGGGTTTTATCAAATCAATTGACTATGCTGAGTGGATATCCAACCTCGTACCTATCACTAAGTATACTAGACAGATTTGTGTATGCACAGACTTCTGAGACCTCAATAAAGCATGTCCTAAAGATGATTTTCCTCTACCGAACATTGACATCATTGTGGACCTTACAGCTGGATATGAGATGTTGTCCCTTATGGATGGTTTCTCGGGTTATAATCAGATTTGTATTGCCCCTGAAGATCAACACAAAACTGCTTTCACATGCCCTTGGGGTACATACTATTGGACTGTAATGCCATTTGGTCTTAAAAATGCAGGTGCTACATATCAAAGGGCAATGACAACAATATTCCACGACATGATACACACATTAATGGAGGACTATGTAGATGACCTTTTGGAAAAGTCATTGACAAGAAAAGACCACCTTTCGGTATTGGACAAAGTTTTCAGGAGGTTGGAACAGTATAAGGTTCGGTTAAACCCGAAAAAGTGTGTTTTTGGTGTAGCATCAGGCAAGTTATTGGGATACATAGTCTCCGGTAGAGGAATTGAAGTTGATCCCACTAAAGTCAAAGCTATATTGGATATGCCTCCTCCTAAGGGAATCAGTGACCTAAGAACGCTACAGGGTAGACTTCAATCCATCAGACGGTTTATTGCTCAACTCGCAGATAGGTGTCAACCATTCCAGTATCTTCTATGCAAAGGGATCCCCTTTGTGTGGACAGATAAGTGTCAGGAAGCATTCAACCAGATCAAACAGTATTTATTGTCACCTCTAGTTCTCATGCCTCCTATCCAAGGAAAACCATTAATTTTGTACATCTCTGCAACTACTTCAGCACTGGGGGCATTACTAGCACAAAATGACTATGAAGAAAAAGAGAGGGCCATATATTATATCAGTCGAACACTGGTGGGGTATGAGCTAAATTACACACCCATTGAACATTCTTGTTTGGTAGTTGTATTTGCAGCGCAAAAATTAAGGCATTACATGTTAAACCATAAGACACATTTGGTAGCTAAGATCGATCCCTTGAAGTACCTCTTGAGTCGAGCAACATTGACTGGACGTTTAGCAAAATGGATTACAATCCTCAGTGAATATGATATTCAATATGTGGAACGAAAAGCCATCAAGGGACAGGTAATAGCAGACCAGCTCGTAGATGCACCAATACCAGATAACCATCCTCTTACAATAGAATTTCCAGATGAGTCTGTATGTCACGCAGAATCTAAACAGCCTTGGCAATTATACTTTGATGGATCTCACACTAATCATGGATCAGGAGCTGGAATATTATTCATTACCCCACAAGGAGACTCCATCCCAAGGTCATTCCGCATAGCATTTCCATGCACTAATAACATGGCAGAGTATGAAGCATTAATTACAGGACTTCGAATGGCTATCAAGTGGAAAATTAGGAATTTACAGGTCCTCGATGATTCTCAACTAGTTATAAACCAAGTCAATGATGAATATGAAACCAAAGATGAGAAGCTAATTCCTTATAAACGAATGGTTGACAGTTTCCTGACATATTTTCACAGACTATCCTTTGAATTGATTCCAAGAACACAGAATAAGGATGTTGATGCTATGGCAACTATTGGATCTTTGCTTGATATTCCTAGCAATGTCCCACAGTTTGAGTTTTTGGTTGAGCAGTTATTGGTTCCGGCTTATGATGTCCCCGAATCAGAAATGGTCTGTGAGCTTGTTGGTTCCAGTTCCCCCTGGTACAAGGACATTTTTGACTACCTTCATTCACAGATCCTTCCCCAAAACTTTTCCAATAACCAAAGGAAGTCCTTTATCCGCAAAGCTGCACATTATACCATCATCAGCAACACCCTTTACTGTCGTAGCTTTGACAATACCCTTCTTCATTGTCTCAACACTAATGAAGCAAAAGCGACCTTACAGGAAGTACATGAGGGTATATGTGGGTCCCATTCGAGTGGCCCAACCTTAGCTAAAAAGATTATGAGACTTGGTTACTATTGGCCAACACTAGAAAAGGATGCACTGGAATTTGTAAGAACTTGTCACCAATGTCAGATTCATAGTGATTTGATTCACGCTCCAGCACAAGAGTTGAGGCCGATCACTTCTCCTTGGCCTTTCGCACAATGGGGACTTGATCTCGTGGGCAAGATTCACCCTACATCCTCCAATGGACACAAATTCATTATCACTGCCACTAAGTATTTTACTAAGTGGATCGAGGCCATTCCACTCACTTACATTACCGACAAACAAATCTCCAAATTCATCCTTAATTATATCATTTGTCAGTATGGCATTCCACAATCCATCATCACGGATAATGGTCGTCCCTTCAAAAACCATGAAGTCCATAAATTATGTCAACGTTTCCATATTAGCCACCACTTTTCCATGCCATATTACCCACAAGGAAACGGTCAAGCTGAGGCATCTAATAAAACCATTATCAAACTTCTTAAAAAGACTGTCAATGACGCTGGTCGTGACTGGCACATCCAACTCAACCCTGCTTTGTGGGCATACCGCACGAGCATTCGTACTCCCACTGGTGCCACTCCTTTTGCCCTTGTCTTTGGAGCTGAAGCCATCTTGCCCATAGAGGTCAAAATTCCATCTTTGCGAGTCTCCATGAAAGGCCTCATCACTGATGAAGAATACAGACAATCAAGACTACATGAGTTAGAAATGCTAGATGAACGCAGACACAATGCATTGAATCATTTACGAGCATACCAAAATCGTCTTTGCAGAAGCTATAACAAAAGGGTGATGACTCAATAGTTTGACATTGGTGACTTAGTTCTCATGCAAAATCCCAAGAATCAGTCAGATAGGGAGAAGCCAGGAAAATTTGAGCCCAATTGGCTAGGCCCTTATGTCATCATAGCATCATTTGGTTCTGGAGCATATCAGTTAGCTACTCTTGAAGGTGAACAGTTGACAGAGCCAATCAACAGTCTACATTTGCGCAAATTCTATGCATAGCATCAGAAAGCCTGTCTGAAAACTAGTAAAAATACAAAAAAAATGGAAAATCAAAAAAATCGTCACCTTGATGAAAACCTGGCAAACAGGCATCCTGGTGACCCCCCCCAAAAAAAAAAGAATAAAATGACAAAAATAAAGAGAAATAATTCGTCCAATAGTGAAAACCTGGTAAACATGCGCTTTGGATAAGTACCATGGTAAAAACCTAGCAAACAGGTGCCATGTGTAGTCAGTCATTGTTGCACCATCTACTGTCACTCTATCTACCTTTGTCCCTAATGAACATACTCTTTTTCGACATTCGTCATAACACTTTGTCCTAATATCATGATATTTCTATCCATGGCTGACAATAGTTGAAATCAAGTCTTGCATATTGTCCACTGTCCATGCTAGTCATGCCTTTTCTTTACATTTCATTTTTCCCTGGCTCATACTCAACTTGACTAGGGGAAATTTTTTATCATGAGACTGCAGTGGGTACCGCACGTGATCCTAAAAATCAAAAAATGTCCTAAAAAAGACCTAAAAACTAGAAAATGCCCTGAAAAAAGACCTAAAAATTAGAAAATGTCCTGAAAAAAGACCTAAAAACTAGAAAATGTCCTTAAAAAAGACCTAAAAATTAGAAAATGTCCTAAAAAAGACCTAAAAACTAGAAAATGTTTTGAAAAAAGATCTAAAAATCAGAAAATGTCCTGAAAAAAGACCTAAAAATCAGAAAATGTCCTAAAAAAGACCTAAAAATCAGAAAATGTCCCGAAAAAGACCTAAAAATCAGAAAATGTCCTTAAAAAAGACCTAAAAATCAGAAAAAAGTCCTAAAAAAAAGAAAAAACAGACCTAAAAATTGAAAAATGTCCTGATGAAAACACAAACTTCCAAAACGGAATCATGTCAGTCAACACAGTCACGTCAATTCAAGTCTTGATTAGTCTTTGTCATTGTCAAACTACATTGTCTCTGCACATTTGCTACATAGACAAGGCTCATCTTTGAGCCCCCAAGACATTAGGTCAGTCCTATTAGGTTAGTCAAAATAAATCATGACTCAATCTTTCATCAACAAGACAAAGTCTTTGGTCGTGTCGAACTATGAGGTCTCTGAGTGCATGACGTAGGCAAGGCCATCTATCGATGGGCCCCGAGGCCGCACTAGGTCAGTCCATTAGGGTTCATTGCACAATTTTTGCACACACATGAAACAATCTTTAAACTTGAATGAACAATCTACCCAAGTGAACTTCGACAATTTGTCAATGGAACATGACAATCATCTTGGCATATCAAAATCAGTCAATCTCAGTCAAACTTAGTCAAGCTAGTCAAATCTTGCTTACTCTTCAGATGTGTCCTTCTGAAGGGTAGCCCGTCATTTAATCATTCCCTAGGATGTGTCCTTCCTAGGCATCGTCATCGTCATCCGACATTTTGAGAAATCCTCTTGACATTTAAGAACCACTCCTCTTGACATCAATTTTCTTTCAGATGTGTCCTTCTGAAGAACAACCCCCATCATTTATGCCTTAGGATGTGTCCTTCCTAGGCATCATCATTGTCACCTAGAATTTTGGGGGATCCTCTCGACTTTTGGGGGTTTCTCCTCTTGACATCAACATTATTCAGGATGTGTCCTTCCTGAATTTGGCAATCTTCAACACTCATCATCTTGGCATCATCAAAACCTTGACACCCTGGCATCTCGAAATCAAACCAGACATCTTGACATTAAAACACTTGGAAAACACTTGGCACTTGTATGTTGATTTTTCATCATGTTACTAGTTTTTCAGCTAGATCTCGACAACAGGATTTAGAGAAGCAGCGATGTATCATGAGGTTTGTTTTGTATTTTGACACTCATGTTACTAGTTTCTCAGGGATGTCCTGACTCTGGGATTTAGAAAAACAGCGATGTATCATGATGATGGATTTGGCTTTATTTTGTCCTTTTTGGTAATCATGTTGCTAGTTTCTCGAGGATGTCCTGGAAACAGGATTTAGAGAAGTAACGACGTTTCATGATTTGTCTTTCTTGTCTTTTTCTGCTTGCGGTTGGTTATGGCAAAAATACTGGGGCAAATGTGCCTTTTTGTATGAGTCATGATCATCCTTGTCTACGACTGCTTATCTCACGTGATGGTACAACCTTGCACACCTTGGTCTACGTCATATCATGGTGTTTGTTGGCCATTACAATAATCTGCCCAATGATGATAAATATAAAAATGTAAGTATGAAAGTTGGTTCCCCTATCTTTTTTTTCATCTAGCTTTCCATCTTCATCCTCCCTTCTCTTCCACGCTAATATCCATCTCCTTCCAAGCTAATATTTCTTTTGTCTTTCATCCTCTAGTCTTCTCATCAATTTCGAGAGCACACCCGTGTTCTTGGAACCCATCTGTCCTCTTGAGGGGGCATACCATAACCCTCCTCGTCATTCTTCCTCATCTTATTTTGCATTGGGGCATGACTTTGACTTATTTTTCTTTGTCACAATGCGACAGGCTACATTATGACAAAGAGGGGAAAAATGTAGACACATAAAAATGTCCTAAGCCTTCGAGTGTCATTTTTCTTCATCCTTGTCCTTCGATAATAATTTTAGTTATTCAATTATGTTTGATTATATTCCTCTATTAATTAAATAATTTTTAATAATTATTTAATTAATTCACTTTCTAATATTTATTCTATCTTGACCGATTAAATAAACTAATCATGTCACTAATTTCTTCCTCTTCTTCAATAGTTAAATAAATTATTATTTATTTAATTATTTTGTCATCTTTCATCTATAGTTAAATAATTACCATTAATTATTTATCTATTCATGGTCCTTTAATTCTTCCATAGCTAACCAATTATTAAAATCATTTAACTATCCCATGCCACTTCCCCTAATTAAATAGTTAATCTAAATTAATTATTTAAGGTCTAATTTTCATCTCTCCATTTAATTAAATTCACAAACTTTAATTAAATGCCCTCTTCATTTTTCATTTAATGTTTTATTTTCCTTATGCTTACTTTGTTTTCTCTTGTTTGAATGTGGATTAATAGTTTTCTCTTGTTTGGATGGGGAGTATTTCCGATGAAGAAGCACCACTTGGTCAATAAATAATTATTTTCCACTTGTCCATTTCCTCTATTTTTTCAAATAAATAATAATCATTTTTTCAAATAAATAATAATCATTTTTTCAATAAATAATAATCATTTTTTCAAATAAATAATTTGAATAAATAATTTATTTTCCACTTGTCCATTTCCCTCTATTATTTTCAAATAAATAATTTGAATAAATTATTTATTTTCCACTTGTCCATTTCTTCTATTTTCAAATAAATAATTTGAATAAATTATTTATTTTCCACTTGTCCATTTCCTCCATTTTCGAATAAATAATTTAAAATAAATTATTTATGCACCACTTGGTCAAAGATACCCTATCATAATCCCCTATCATAACAATCATTTCTTGTCATAGCTTGCATGTCCTTGCATGTCCTTGCATGCCTATCCTAGCCTGCATGTCTGTCATGGCCTGCATGTCTTTGCATGTCTTCCTGTCATGATTCCTCCAAGAATAGCTTATTCTTGGTGGCATCAATTCTGGACCATTGATCTTGGCATCTTTTCTAAGACTTAATCTCAACCATCCATTTTGTAACATCCCTCTCATGAATTCCCATCCATTGATCTTAGAATCTTTCTAGAAGATTAATCTCAATCGTCCATTTGAATGGTTGTCTATAAAAGCAACCTTCCTTCTCCATTTTCAGCTTAACAACTATTCTTCTCCAACTTTCTACTTATCATTTGTAGGTATTTGCACAAGTCACACTACAAATCTGAGGGCATATTTGCAAAAGGAGAAATATGAGAGTAAGAGAAGTGATTCAAGTTCAAGCATGGGGAGTATTTTAATTTAATGTTTTATTTTCCTTATGCTTACTTTGTTTTCTCTTGTTTGGATGAGGTTAATAGTTTAGAGGTGTTGGCTGTCACTTTATCTATTCTATTTTATTCTCTAACCCCATCTCACATTAACAAATGAAACGCCCAACACTAAATGGACCTCAATCCTCAAACCGATCTCTACTCACCCAAATAAATCTGCAATCTTGTAGAAACAATGCAATCCTCTAAGGTGTTAGGATTTTCAAATCATGAACATTCATTCAAACAACCCTATTGCAATTCAAATGAACAAATCCTCACAATTGAACTAAGCACAATGAATATGAAGTCCAGGCTAACTTTGCAAAGCAACTAACAATTAGTTGGTTGCGAAAAGTATGGACTGAGAGATTGCTGCAACATTCAAGTATCAAATCACAAAAATTATTGAATCAAATCTAATCTAAATCTTAGCCAACTCAAAGCAGTTTTAAAGATGGAATAACAAGAACCATGCAAGACAAGAGAATACAAGTATGGCACCAAATCACAATGTCATTTCTTGCATTCAAATTTTCCACTGTAGCAACAATTCCAGTTTTCTGTTATAATATTTGCTTAAGAATGCCTACTCACTATCTTTCCCTACTTAATTCACTTCTAAATACTTTTCTCTATTCTACTTCTATCTTCTAACCCTTACAAATGAGGCAAAATGCCAAATATATAGAATCCCCCAGAAAAACCCGTCGGCCCAGCAAGAGTTTCACGACATTAATTAGGCACCACTAGTCGGCCAAGAGAAAGTCAAAATGGAATAAAGGAATGCATTAAATGCATGAACTACAACTAGGTCGGCCCAGGATTCCCAATGTAGCTGAACCAATGCAAGGTGGGATAATGGGGAAGCACAAATCTCGATGTAGTCGGGCATTAACTACCTTCCCCTTTGTCCTTATTCCGATCCAACCTTTCATGGACTTTCAAGAGCGCCCCATCCAAGTCGGCCATAGGTGGTAATGGAAAAACCCTAAGTCATCTTTCAATTGATGCAATCTCCTCCCTTGATTGTTTTACCGACCTATCCCAATCCACCTTATATGTTAAGTATTTGTCAATGACGACAATGTATGTGGCCGCATCATCTAAGTGATGCTCAGAAAGGGAATCATCATTAGCTGGGGCATAAACATCATGCCACCACTTCCTCAACTGTTCCAAGCTCAAGTACTTGGGCGCTATCTTCCTTCTTCCCGTCATAATTTCAAAGAAGGCAATGTATCCATTGTAAACACTGGCTAGGGTATCATCAATCTGCCTCCTTTGTTTGTAAATTTTCTTCAACACTTTCTACCTAATCTGCAATGCCTCATACCACTCCCATGGTTCGACAGCTCTGGAGGAAGGAAGAATTCCATCACTTACCAATTTATCCCTTGTATATTCCATGATAGTTCTGGTTTTCCGCAGCAAGAGATCTGTGTCTTCCTTATCTTGTGCCAACACCGCTTTCAACCAATCAGTTTCCCTTGTAGCATCCTTCCCAGTTGACAGAATCTCCTTAATGGCCTCATTACCTTTAGTCCACACCCCTTGTAGCCAACTCATTGTGGCAAGATTGGAAGCCTTCATCTTTTCAAGCTCGGTAATGGTCTCTTGAGGCAAAGGATTCACAACAGAAATCGAAGGGTTAATGGATTGTAGGGGCTTCATTAATTCCTCCAAGCATTTCTTGAGATTTTCATTCTCTTTCTTCAACTCATGCTTGGTCTTTATTTCCTTCCTCAGCCTACCCACGATGACTGCACTAGAACCTTCATAATCTTCAATATCCTGTTCCACAGAAGTAGGCCCCAAGTTGAAAGTCTGCACATTATAATATTTTCCAACCACACCATCTATGTTTTTATCTAGAGCAGGGGTTGCAATGTGAACAACCTTTTCATGAGCTTCATCTCTTTCAATCCTCAAGATCACCCTAGCCTTCTTCTTACCTTTGTGTTTTCCAATCTTGGCTAGTAGTGCATCCCAATTCGGTGGAATATCTTCCACAACAACTTGTTTTCTCCTTATCTCCTTGTCCAACCAACCAGGGATAGTGGATTCCAATTACACCTTAGCCTATTTTCCCTCTTCTTGTTGACCTTTAGGTGCTTCCTCACTCACATTCTACTTCTCAAGAGTTTCATCTGTCTTACTTTCTTCCTCTTCAACATGTTCATCCTTATGTTCGGGTGATGGGACTTTTACTGTTTCTTCTTCGCTTGGAGGGACTTCTTCAGTACTAATAGGGGAATCTGCATATGCAACCAAGGGGGACTGCATTATCTTTCCAATTTCTACCTCTACACTATGAAGATCACCCTCATGAAATTCTTCTCCCTCAGTATTCGGACGGTCTTCAACATCCTCTGACTCACTAGGTTTGCTTTGAGCTCCATGAGCAGAAGGCACATCATCATGTTGCTCCTCATGAGAAACCACTGGATGGAGATCTGCTTTAGGCACACTGTCCCTAGGAGAAGGAGTCTTAGACCTCCTTGTATATACCTTGGACTTCTCCTCTAAACTTTCAACATTTACCACCTGTGGGGCAACTTCTTCCCCTCCAACATTGGAGCTTGCCTTCTCTGACATTTTTATGATTCTTCTCCTCTTAGGCACCGGCACATCAACTTCAGGACCCTAATTTTCAGTCTCTTTCTGCTCAGACTTCCTAGTCCTTGTCCTCTTCTTGGCCTTTGGATTTCTCTATTTTTCTGCTTTTTGGGCCTCTGTTTCTTGAACACCTTTTATCTTGATTTTGAAAGGAGAATCCAACTTACCCTTGCCTTTAGGATCTTGCTCAGTAGATTCTTCAAAGGTGGAGTGGGGATCCAAATCTCCCATTAGCACATAGGTGCACTGTACACCATTATTTTCCAACTCCCATAGTTTATGCTTTAGCCACATCCTAGTGAATTTGATAAGTGGATCCACTAGTTGTTTCAATTTTGTCTTTTCCTCCTCTAACCAATCCACATCACCAATTGATCTATCTTTTATTGCCTCATAAGCATGATCCTAGATCAAGTTTCCATCGTCTTCCAATTGATTAGGAACTTCCTTTACATTATACAATCGAACTGACTCAACTGGAAGCCGAGAGAATTTCTTCTTTCTGACCTCAAATTCATCACTACAGTTGGCCCAATAGTCCTCCAAGTTCACCTTATGGCTATACTCTTTTCTGGCCTTTTTTTGAGCTTCTCCTGTAATATCAAATCTGGACCTCTTGGAGTGGAAAGACAAGCCAATAGTACTCATTTCTTCTTCTGAAGCTTGGGCAGAACCAATGGAAGGACAAGCCTCTCCAGTACCAATCCTCAAGGGGAAGTCTCCACCAAATCCAGTCTTATGCTTGTCCCTCTTGACAATGGCATCAAAGTCACAGATCTTCCTAGTGACCTCCAACAGTAGAATGTGATCGATAGGGTATCTTGGAAGTCTGTATGGAGCTCTCTGGCAGCTATCAATCCAAATGTAGGAGAAATTTGGGAACTGAATAAACCATGCCCCATATTTCTTGATGAGTTCTTTTGCTTGATCCAAAATCCTGTCATGCTTCACACCTTGAAGCAATCTAGTGATATGCATGGTGAATGCATCATTCACCCTCCTATAGTTCGAACCTCCCAAGTGCAATTGAGGATAAACCTCATAGTTGATATCCTGTCCAAAGATTCCCCTTGTGCTCAATCCTTTGTAGGGGTGGAATCTTGCAAGTGCATAGACCAAATATTAGGTCATTGTGAAGATCTTTTTTTGCAACACATTGGACAACTACTCATGGATTACTTGGATAATGACCCCTGCCCAATGGTAGTCGGTCTTCTCTTGCTCCATCCTCCCAATCACATGGCACATCCAATTCTCAAACGTACCAACATTCTTTAATCTAGCCACCCTGCTAAGAAGAGTGATGGCGTCATAATATTCCTTCTTGAACTTAATCTTGAAAAGTTGTTTGGGAAATTTGGAATAATGAGACTTGGGCTTCTCCAGCCAAGAATTGATAAATTGTTGTGACTTCGCATTTTGCTCATCGTAGAACTCCTGAGCCACCCTCATGCTGAATCCCACCACATGAGATCTGTTTGGCATATCAAAAGTTTGGGCAATGGAAACAGGGTTGAGATTTGCTACAACCCTCCCCTGAGGACCAATAATTCTCTGTGTGTCCTGATCATAGTGCCTGGCACATTTGAGGACCAACTCATAACACTGCACCATGGAAGGGAAGCCAGCTACATGGGACAAGCCTGATTCCATCATCCTTCTAGCCACCAAAGGAGAATCCTCTGCTGCCATCCTTCCTTTAAATTCTTCATAATCCCATGATCCGACATTTGTATTAGTCACCTCTGACCAAACTGAAGTGATTTTACTCTCAAGGATCTTGCTCTTAATGTCCATTTTAATCTTCTCTACATCAGACATTGAAGACCCAACCGCCTTGCTAGGTTCAGCCTACACTCAACCTAGAAATCATAATAAAAACCACAGGAAGGAAACGTTAATCCACAAGAACACCATTAGAATAAACCTCTTACAATCAAGGTGTTATTAAAACTCATATAAAATGCTCTTGATAAACTTCGGGTTTCAGGACCACTCGCTGAATCTGAGCCATAGAGGAATTTCAGGAAATTTTGGGCTAGACGGATTCCACCAAAATAATCATGAACACACCTACTAAAAATTAAATCCAATCGTTATCAATCAATAAACCACATTGGAAATCATAAAATAGGATGAAAAAATCATAAAATGCATTGAAAATCACTAACACATCATGCTACCCCATATTCCATCATATTCTATTAAACTTCGGGAAAATACGCCATAGACGGATTTCCACGGAGGTAGAGACACTTCGCAAAATACGGAAAAAATAGGGAACCAAGGACTTCGGGAAAATCTGGCGTCAGCAGAAATCCGCAAAATCCTCTCAGTTCGCCAAAATTTTGTCATCTCGCTGAGAAGTCTTGGCAACTTCTGGGAGGTCACATCGAAGGTGGATGTCATCGAATGAGGTTTCACTAAAATTAGGTGGTTTCGGTGTAACATCTCACCGACGAGGGGGGGTCTTATCAAAGCAAATGGATGCTTCGGTGATAGGTTTTGAATTCGGCTAGAGGTCCTGTCGACTACGTAATGTTTCACCGACATGGAGTCCCATCAGTATAACCTCTGGCTGACAACATGTGATCTCCCTGAAAGAAGATCTGAGCTCACCAAGAAAGGAAGGCTTCGTCATGAAGTCTCGGTGACCATTGGTAGTCTTAGCAAAAGTGAAGGTCTCGGCAAGAGTTGTGAGCTCGCCGAAAGGTCTCACCGACCAAGCAGGGTCTCCCCGATTGAAATGAAGGGAGCTCGACGAGAGCAGAATGCGCTCGGTGAAAGGTCTCACCGAAGGATGAAGGTCCCAGCGATGGAAAAGAACATCGGTATGACTAATGGAGCCCGCTATGACCTCTTGCCGATGAATGTTTGTCTTGCCAATGGTGTATATGATAGAGATAATTTTATTGCACCTCACCAAATTTCAGGAAAATCCACCAGAGATGGATTATCCCGAAGGAACGAGAAATCCTGAACTGAGGCCAAAAGTCGGATTGTGACATGAAATCGCAATTTCACACACAACATCTCATTAATCATGAATTTCAATGATTTAAGCTTAGGGAAAGTTATGCATGGACCTGCAAAAGATTTTCTTTGCGTTCTAGGCCCGTTTGAGAGAAATTTAAAGATGAATGGAGATGCCCTAGGTTTAAACCCTATACATCCACCATTAACACAGGAAAACCTATGACTCAGGTAATTCAAATGCCGACACCATACTAGGGGAAAAAATCATGATTCTCAAGTAAGCTCACCAAAATGAAAACAAACCAACAAACTCAAAAATTACTTGGGAGATCATAAATTAATCAATGCTACGCAACCCTAGTCATGAAGCAATCAAATATTCAGGAATTCAAGTCCCAGAAGCTCTTATAACATCAAAACGCTATCCATAATCATCAATTCAAAGAAAAGAAATCAAACACATACCATTATAAAGCAGGAATCGATCCCAGAATCAGCAAATGCAAAGAGAATGGTGTCCACAACAAACAGGGGCAAGAATGTGCAAGAAATTGCCACTAAATCGATCAATTCAAGCTCAAATCTCCCAAATCGAATCAAAAGCTCGAAGAACCAACTCTAAGGATGCATTCCTCAACTCAAACGATGGAAAATAATAAGCATGATGGCATAAAAGATCCCAAAAAATCAAGTTAAATACATCCTTCAAAGCACACATGAAGTCATTAATGCAATCGATAAGACAATCAGAGAACCCGAGAATCCGACAACAAGGCGAAATCCAGAAAAATCTGACCCACGCAAAAATCTGCGAATACCGAATATCACCAAACAATAGGGTCCAACCGGAGTCCAAGTGGGATCCGGGAAAATCCGACTAGGGTGGAAAATCCTGAATCCGAGTAAAAGCCTGAAATTTATCCAAAACTTAGGATTTTCAATGAATAACCTAGGGGAAACACTTAGGCAATAAAAAATAAACATTTAAGCACATGCCTAAAGTAAGATAAAACCTCAAAATGAATGGGCCAAGAAACCAAAACCAAAGTGAAAGAGGGTCCCTTCTTTCAGCGAGGCGTGTGTGCGAAAACTGCACAACAAATAGGAATTTACAAAAGTGAAAATATATGGTTTCATTTTTAGTTTCTATCTCACAACAAGTGTGGAAGTCAGAATTGGAATGACATTCAAAACCAGGTCAATTTTTTTTACACAGGTAAGGTTTTGTCCCAAGTTTTGATTCTGCAACAAGTGTAGAAGTCATAATTAGAACACTTGGCTCAAGAGCCTACAAAAGTGCATCATTATGGTTCTGTTTTGAAACCTAATCCTGCCATAATGCATAAATTAGAATTAGAACTTTATTAGGCATGTAGGTAATTTAGGAAAATTTTCAACAAGGTACCAAATCATTTAGGAATTGGGATCGAAACTATATCAGAACCCTTCCTAAAGGCCAATCCTAAACTTAGTTAACTTAATTATTGTGGGGATCGAACGTGGGAAGAACTAAGGGTTCAAAATTAGATTTAAATTTAGGAAGGTTTACAAATTTTCAAACTTTTCAAAGGCCTGAACTAATTGTACAAAAACCCTAAGTGGCCTAGGGCATGGTGAAATGAAGAAATCTACTGGAAAAACCAAACAAAAACCAAAAGGAAAACAAAGGAAAACCATGGAAAAAAAATCCAAACAACGAAAAAAGAAAAAGGAAAACAAAACAACCAAATGAACAAATAGATTGAGAAAACGAGAAACAAAAATAAGTGACAAGCAAGAAAAACAAGCAAATGGAAAAAATAAAACAAAAAGCAAGAAAGAAGACCCCTACCTCAAAAAATGTGAAGGGCACAAAAACCAGCATCAATTGAAGACTCCTAACTAGAAGTTGCACTCTTCCTTCTACTCTACTCATCCTTCATTTGTGAGAAAACAGATTAGGGAGGTCTAAATATAAAGCGGTTTCATGCGTGTGAATAGACTTGTCATAA
>VDFB02006833.1:0-45270 GCA_007258455.2 Sequoia sempervirens | reverse complement strand
AGACTTATAGGCCAAGACCCATTCGCCCTTGGGAGAATGGGTCCCCTTTAAGTCCTAAGACCTATTTTAAAATATATTTTTAGCAGCATTTTAATGATTCAAATTCAATTTGTAATTGTTGGCTTTTGGAATATATTTTTTGGGAAATTAGATAAACACCTATAAATACATAGGACTTCTTTTTATCATTTCAAAACTAAGCAACATTATAACACACACATTCAAAATTTCACAAGAGAAAATATTATTTTCAAGAGCATTCAAGAGAAAATTTATCAGTCATTTGTTGCAACATTCAAGATCCTAACATCATGTTCAAGCTTGTGTGTGTTCATGTCATCTTGTGAAGGCTAATATGCATTGTTGATCCTAAAGTATCCAATCATTTCAAGTGTTCAAATCCATCAAGCAAAGCAAAATCAAATTCCTACGAGAGATGTGTTTGTCTTCAGTTCTCTAAGGGAAGCCATTGAAGGGTTGGTGAATTGTAGAAAGCATTGTTCATTCATCATTTCCTTCTCCATTGTCATTATCTTTCTATCAAGGTTTAATTACCAAACTAGGGTTTGACTAAGGAAAACCCTCATTCAAACAAAACAATTTTCTATTTTTGTGTATGTGTAGATTACAGGTTGAAAAGAGAATTGAAGAGATCTTGAAGAGAAATTTTGTATTATTGCACAAGTTTCCATCATTGTTGTCAAGTCATAAAAACTAGGTTGTAGAATTTATTTTCAACTTTCTGATAGTGGGACCTGTGGTAAACAAAAGCTAAGATCCGACACTAGAGGACCCCATAAGTTGATCAAAACCCCTGTACAAAGATCCATTTTCCCATGGGTGAATGATTCCTTGTAGGCACCTTAAAACCAATTTTTTTGAGCATATTTGGTGTTCTCCGCACTTCCCAGATCCATTGATAAACTGTCGCTTATGTCTGCCAGTCTTTAGGATATAATTTTTTATACTAGGGAATATAGTATCATTAGTGTAATCATTCTAAAATATTTCCAATCTATTACAAACCCCATTAGATGTATATCCAGGTTTGATTGGCTCACCTTTAGGTTTGAAAGTCAATCTCTTGCACCTTGTGATCTACATCTCAATGAAATTTATAAAAATGTTGAAATGGCCCTAGGTTATGTACACTAATATTAGAGTAACCACATTCTTATGTTTCATTTTGGTGAACCCAAAATTCTTAAATCATATACCTTATGAAAATTGGAAGTCTTTCAAACCTTAGATCTAGGTTTTGCACTACATTGTTTAGCATTTTTGCATCTTAAAAGCATCAAAAAGTCAAAAAAAATTGCATTCCATATTGCATCATGAGTTGCATTAGGGTTTATTTCAATCATAATTAGATCATATTTACATTCATATTGCATTCACTAAGTGGTTAAAATTTGAAATTGTTCATTGCATATAAATTATATCTTTCAATTTAGCTCAAAAACAAGTAAAACAATTTGCATAGTTTTGTTTCAAATTAACATAAAATCATCACTTTTAGAATTTTGCATCTTCAAATCAAGTAATTATGGCATATTATATCTGAAAATTTCATTCTATATTGTCCTTTATTATTGCAATTTGCATTTGAATCACATTGACTCACATTTAAAAACATTGCATTATTTGATTTCAAGTTGCATCAAATCATCATTTTCAGGTTGTGGCATCTTACAATTAGTCAATTATTACATGTTAGATCTAAAATTTGGAAAAACATTTTCACCTTTCTTTCACACTTGCATCTTGCATTACATTGCCTTAAATTGACCAAAAACTAGAAAAACAGTCACTAGTTAACCTGTTTGCAACTAGAGAAAGAAACATTAAACAACAACATAAAACTTCAAATTTTTAGTTTTATGAACCCTGTACAAAGACCCATTCACCCTTGGGTGAACCTGTCCTTGTACAGGTGTCTTGGACAACTTCTACTCAATCTTTTGTCTCTGAATTACCAATCCATTTTAGCCTACAATTGTCTGATTTTAAATTTTAGAAAACTGTTATTATATGTGCAAGAAAAGTGTCATTTTTCTTGATTTGTTGCAAATTTGAGAAAAAATGTTGCATTTTAGATCTATAGGACAATTGTTTTGATTATATGGGAAAAAAAAGTTTTGAACGGACCTAAGACCCTTCACATCACATTACAATAAAATGTTGCTAAGAGAGATAAACACATTATAGCATAACCAATAGTCAAAAGTCAACCAACAACCAAAAAGCAGCGACCCAACAACAGGAAAGCAAAAACAAAAAAAAACAACACAAAGAAAATAAATCAGTTCATATTCTTCAAGGTGTTGGCCATCTCAATCTCTTGATTGCAGTGCAGGTTAACCATGTCCATTAACTCTTGTTTTTCTTCTTCAAACACCTTCCTAATGCTTCCCCTTGTTCTAGTGCTCGGGCATTTAGCCTCATCTTTGACAGTCTTCCTCCCCTTTCCTTTGGAGGTCTGGTCCTTCTCAAGCATTTATGTGAAGTACAAATGATCATCCCGGAGCTAACTAATCTTACCAAAAAGAAACTTAAGAGACTCCACACTATTTTTAATGGAACTATGACTAACCTGCAGTAATTTCTTAATATCCTCATTTGTTTCCTTAATCTTTTCCTCCATTTCACCAAGGAAATTTTCACACTGGGCTTTGAAATAAAAAATGAGCATTCCAAATCCACCAACCTCTCAAAAATCAAGTCCGATGAAGACCCCTTTGGATGGTTTGACATGTTCTCCTTCAAGCCCATAATTTTAATGTTGACCTTATTAAATTCCTGCAACACCCATTTAGCAAGTTTAAAGGTGCACGTGGCACCCAAATGAGCCATATCCAATATATCATACATGATAGTATTATCATCATTAAGATAAGAAAAATCCACAAAAAGAGGATTAACATTTAAAGGCTTTGGCTTGCTGAGGTCTGGATTCACACCATCATCCTCTTGCACAGTCCTCTCACTTGAGGCCCCCTCACTACCCAATTCCCCAACACCCTCCACAAGAGGAAAAGTCTGCCAAATAGGGGAATCATCAATATCAACAGTATTCTCCACCGCAACCTTTACCTATTCTAGAGTAACATTCTTATTCTTCGCACCACCTTTAGACCTCAGTTTTTGCAATTTAGCAATCCTTCTGGAAGCACTCCATAGAATACCCTCATCCACATTGTCCCTAACTTCAACTGGTTGCTCCTTCTCATCTCTTCTAGATGCAAAAAAAAACCTTGGCCATGAAGCTTAGCATTCTCCTTGGATCGACGGTGATGAGACCCACCCAAGCTTTGTTCAATGTCTTCCCCATTAGACAGGGACCCATGAGAATCCAAATTCTGCATAACGAGCTTCTTGGTGGGACCCTTCTTTAAATTCCCCTTTTTCCTTTTCTTAGAAGGGCCAACCACGGGGGATGAGGAAATACCCATAGTATTATCCTCATCCTCATTCCATTCTACATCACCATCAACACTTGTCTCTAAACCAGACGAAGAAGAATCCTCACTTATGGTCATTTATTTCCCCTTAACAGACTTAGCCAAGGTATGAGCTCTCACATGCTCCATGATGAGAAAAATGAGGATTTCATGAAATATAGGGGACCTATGATTCTTTAAGTGGGCATAAAATGAAACTTCTAGGGAAGAAAGAAGAAAAAACAGAAAAGACACATGCAACCCATGTCTAAAATAGTTTAGTAGAGTAAATGATTCCATAGAATGTCAGTAAAATATCATCAAGAGTATCATATGGAATTAAAAATTCTGCCACATCATCCCATATGCACCTCAGGAATACCCATTCATAACTCACGAGGGGAGCTTCACTAGTTTAGCTCTTTCATTATCCTTTAAGAACTGATCCATAGCATCATCATTGCTCTTCCTTTCCTTATAAAACTTGCGGTCATCCGTCATCAACCTAGTAATGAAAGCAATAAATTCTTCATTGATGATGAACTCCACACCTTTCACCTTCAAACATCTATTGTACCAACAACGAAAAAAAATTGTACAGGATTTGGGGTCATGGCCATGAAGCCTCTCCAAATATAGTGTGAAATGCCCATGTCTTAGAATCCTCCAAGTTTTGCACTTATTTTTCCACTTCTCACAGGATAGGGGTTCAATCCCGCTCCTATCTCCACTCATTTCAATTGCCAACATTAATAGATACCAGAACTAAACCACACTTGCAAGATTACAATTGAGCACGGGAATGGGAAATACATAACCCATAAAATGTGTGGTAATTAAGAGGGAAATAATTACTCGATCACCCCAAATCACAAAAACAAATATAGCTATCATCTCACAATAAAAGCTTAGCCTTCTCGGGAAGGGAAGAGTATTCCTCCAACACCTTGAAATTATTAAGCCTGATAACCTCGTTTATAAAAAAATCAGCAAGGGAATTACGTTCCCTATAGGTATGTGTGACACAGGTCTCATCAAAGGATCTCAACATCATGATTGAATCAACAAATTTGTTTGATTGTCTAACTTGGCTTCTGATTTCCAAGCAAGCAATTAACAATGTTGAGTCCCCCTCAACCCGTAACTTAGAAAAGCCCCTATCCAACATAGAATTAATGATGATGTAAGCAGATTTGGCCTTAGCACGGTGATTAATCTATAGGACAATTGTTATATCATGTTCTCCTTGCAAAAATCTCTTGTTATCATACTTCATTATCTATTTTCAAATCTTGTTGAACACTTTAATAAATTTTTGTTACAAGCATACAAATATGAAGTTATTTCCCCTCTTTTCTTGTTTTCATTGATCCCTCTCCCACTATCTCTCCTATGTGTGAGGTTAGTTTGGTGAAAGAGAATACAATCCTTGATAATCATGACAATGATAAGTGTTCTTCTCTTGATACCTCTCTTACTTGTGACAAAGGTATCTTGGTAATACTAGAAGATCCAATCATTGAGCTTCATGATAATCTTCTTTGTTTCTCTCCCACTACATCTCCTACTTGGGAGGATATTTTTGGACAAGGGGATGCAATCATTGGTAAGCAAGAAAATAATATGTTTCTTTTCCCAATGCCTCCCCTACTTGTGACGAAGTTATCTTAGAAGATCCAACCATTGGATGTCATGAAAATCTTGTTTGATCCTCTCCTAAAACCTCTCCTACTTGTGAAGATATTAGGGTGCAAGAGGGTGATATCATTGATACATGTATTTCAAATGATAGTAATTTGGCTTGCTTAGATGAAGATGATAAGGTGATATCATTGTTCCTTTATTGTGCTTTTGTAGTTGAGTTTGTAGTGTGTGATGCTAGGGTGCAACATTATATTTTTTATGTTTTTTTGTTGTTGTTGCAACATTATTATATTTTTTTTATTGCTATTGGTGCAATTATGTTCTATAATCATTAATTTATTTGAGCTTCTTCCAATATATGTATGTATGTGTGTGTGTATGTACACATATATATGCATATTTTTTAAGGTTTTGATCTATATGTGTAGTACAACAATTTATTATTGCAGGATTTTGATTCAATTAACCTTGGTCCAATTTTGATCTATATGATACTCAATATATTTAAACAATTGATATAATAATAGATTTGTGATATCACATTTGTTGTGTACTATATGTTGTATATCATCTCACCCATCATTATATTTTTCAATGTGTATTACTAGTTAGATGAATATAATTTATTTCAATTTAAATTAATTTAATGGTAATTTATTAATTTAATATTTAATATTTTTTATAAAATACATCTATATTTAGATTTATAGAGATTAACAAAGAATGATAGATAGGTTTGACCATTAATTAATATTTTGTTGAAATGTGTGTATTGTGATCTAACTTGGATTTTTCTTAGATTTATGATAGTAGAGTTATAATAGATGGGAAACTAACTTATGTAAGTTTCTAAGATTTTGATCCACATATGTGGTCTTAATCTAGAAGATTGTTATGCTAAATATGTACATTACTTAAACTACAACTTGTAGTCTTGAAATCAAAGTCTATAGACCTAAAAAATATGTATGTTTATGTGTAATTAGACTTGATGATACTTAAAATCACTTGTAGGGTTTGATATTGAGTGGGGAACCAATGACCATTTTCAATTATCATCAAGACTTGTTAGACCAATTCTATAGTATGAACAAAATTGAAGACATACCAAATAAAGTACAAACAACAATGTATCTATCCTTATGAATGCAAATGTCAACTTAATAGTTGCTTTAGATGAATGCAAATGCATTCAAATAACAATTGGAAGCTAGATACTTGATAATGGTTTAGATTTTTTTTTTTACATAATATGCTAATTTATTCAATTTTAAAATTTTCATGCTTAAGTTGGTGAATAATAACTAGTTTAGATCAAATCATCTTGGAGTCATAATTAAATTTAAATTTAGGAAAATGGGATCAAGGTCACACATGTAATCCTAACAAATTTTTAGGCCCATGTCTATAATCTTTTCATGACTAAAAATAGAACAATTGGAGATGGAATTTGGATCCACTAGGGAATGGGACTTAGGTTGAATTTAGGTTTAAGCTAAATATTGAATCTTCTATAAGAATATTCTTTGAACACTAGACTATTAATCTTGGGATAATGGGTCACAACAAGTCCAAAATAAGTAGAGAAAAGGAATAGTGATGCCTTTTTTACCTCTACATCTTGTCCCCACTTTGACATACATGTGAGCTACATGATTATAAATTCATGTCAACATAAACAAGTAGCCAACATGAAAGTAAATGATAAGCTCATACTCATTAAAGCTTAAATATATGGATTTTTTTTCTTTCAATGTGATCATAGCTTCATACTTGAATTTAAAATATATCAGGTGTACCTAAAAATCTAGTGTTAGCATCATAAATCATTATCACCAAATCTATACAAAATTGAGAAAAGGCTTGTGTAAGACTTTGAGTGAAACACTTTATCCATATAAAAAATGGTGTGGGACTTTAAGTGAATCAATTGAGAATAAAAATAAAGTTACATAAGACTAGGAACAAGCTAGATCTTAACCAAAATAAAGTGGTGCAGGGTTGAGGGTGAGCCAATTTAACCAAGAGAGAATGATGTTGGAATAAAATCCAATCATCATAACTATGAGTGTATGGAGTAGGAACTCTAGAGAGGTACACTACAACCATAATTATGAAATGTGCAAATGAAACAATATCCCCCCTTGAATTGGTTGTGTATAAGCTAATAAATTAATTTGAGGAGAGGATAAGTTTCATATATAAAAGGATATACTCATGTATTCTCAATAAACACTCACAATAATGTAATAGAATACAACCATGTAACTATCATTAGATAATGTATCAAGATGTGATCATAAAATAAAATGTAATGAGAGATAATGTAATGCCCCAATGTTTTTTTTTCCCATAGTGTGAAGACAAAGAACAACTAGTATATCAATCAATGTGTTAAATATGAACATGCAAATATGACTAAATGTCATATATGATGTGAGCATGTAACATAAAATGAGGTAAAATAGCATGAACATCATGTAAATATCTAATAGTTACCCTAAAATGATAAAAAGTACCATGTAGATATTAGTATTGTAGAAGTATGATGGTAAATCAATATATGTTTCTCCAACTAGAAGGTACCATGAATATGATACTCTCTAGGTGGGGAGGAAATTAAAGTGTCATAGATAAAAGAGATAGCTGAAAGAGATAAATTGACAACAAACAAAATATGACATAATATAAGGACCAAATATAGAATGCATGTAAATATAGAAGGTGAAATGAGAAAAATGGCACACATGAAATGATAATAAAAGGCATACAAAGAATTCTATTACAATAAGGTCAAACAATGTCAAAAGAAACTATATGTGTTAAGTAAAAAGGGACTAAAACAAGCATGGATTCATAAAAAGGATAATATCATAAAAAATAAATAAAATGGTTATGATATTTTATCAAAATGGTGAGAGATTTTTCCAAAAACTTCATAAATTTGAGTGATCCCAAATTAATAGGGAGAAAAAAAAATAACATATCAAAATCAAAAGAAAAAGTGACAGAATAAAAATAAAATTTTCATAGTCACTTGTGTTAGCATGCACCACTAAAGGTTTCTTTTGAGTCTCTTTAATGGTAACTAAGAACATAGAACCATACTAGTGTAAAAAGAAATAAACGTAAAACATGAAAGTGGTAAATCATAGAATAAGGAAAAAATATAATCAAATAATGCCCTTGTCAAGTAGGTCATTGTCATTCCAACTGTGACTCTCAATTTCCTTATGCTCATGCGGGTTATCATGTTGGATAGTACATGATAAGTGTTACACCCCATTCTTTATTTACCAAATACTTTTACCTTTATGAGTAAATATGAATTTTAATGCATGATTATGACTTGATGATGATCAATGGATGAATGAAATGTATGAATATGCATTATGATGAAATTACTTTTTCAATGCTTTAATGATGCTTATGTTCTTGATTAGCATAAAACGGGTTTTGAAGGGGCCCTGAAACCCTGAACAAAAGAAAAGGCAACGCGAAGATAAAGCAATTAAGCTACCCCACAAAAAACACCAGGCTGATTAAATAGCAATTAGCCAATCATTAGTAGAAGGAAAATAGTAAAGCCACAAGAAAAATAAAAAAGGCAATCTAAGCAGCAAATAAAGAAGCTCTTTTAAGATCCTTGTTGCTTCCATATCCTTTGTTATCACCTTATTGTTCATCTCCATGATTTATTCGATATCCTGCATAGGCACTGCACTGTTCTTTTTTGTTTTGCTGTGAGTACAGACACTTGACCTAGTCCCCAAATCAACTGCCTGCTTACCCATCTCAGTGTCCTCACCACCAGCTTGCTTTGCCAAATCATTGAATAGGGATTTACTAGTCCATTCTCTTGCTTTTTCATTTGGAAGCACTAAACCTTCAACAAAGGTCTCAAGCGAATCCTTGCTGAGATTAATCAAAGCATTGAGATCTTTACACATCTGTAAGGAATTCCTTTCCAAAGTAGAAAGCCTTGGGACATGGTCTCTTTTCATATTAGCAACATTGGTCTTGAGGCACCTAGAACAACATGCGGTTTCATTAGGTAAATAGAAATCCTAGAGACGAATTTTGTTTTCATAAAGGTCATGTTGACCATTATGTAGTTAGATTAGAGGTTTTTTGATCTTTAGGAAAGAAGTTGTGAAGAGATGAATAAGTTTAGAAGCTCATCTTGCTGAGTTTTCAAAAGTTGCCAAAGGTTGAAAAACACAGTGGATTTTATAATTTTTACCATTAGGTCATCTATAGGTTTGACAAAAAGAGCTTAACTATTTTTGGAGTCTATTTAAGATGTGCTTCGACCATGGAACAGGGTTGGAAGCATTGATGTTATAGTGAAAGTTTGTGAAAGTGAAGACAGCGTTCTGTGCTACATTTTCTAATTTTTGCATCTAAATAGAGATTTAATGGATTAGAACTGCTACTGTTTTGATTGTAGGAAGTTGTGTTGTTAGCATACAAGCCTTTTGTAACATTAATTAGCTTCCTTGTTCAATTTTCAGGAACTTTTGTAAATAGTTTAATTTTACCCTGTTGCTGGTCTGAACCAGACAGGTTTTAGGAAATGGAGTGCTAGAGCACTTTCCCACCGTACAAACTGTACGACCCTTTGGGAACAGTTCCTAGACTCCATGCTTGTACATATGGTAGGTTCTAGGGCTTGTGTGTGTGTAGGAGCTGCTAGCAATGTCTTGCCCTAGGCGAGCCAGGCAGAGTCTAGCTAGGAAAGACAAGGAGTGCAAGGCACATAACTTGCAGGGGTGCTAAGGTTTTGGAAATTTTCCTTTTGGAGAATTTAGCTGAGAGTCTTGGCAAGGCCCGGTGGTTAGGGGGAGGCTCCATCAACCCATTTGGTGTGAGAAAACTCTGACAGTTTGGAAGCAGCCTGGAAAAGGCTTATAAACCCTAGTTCTTGACAATTTTTGGGTAAAGGCAGTGTACGAACAGTACATGCTCCTAACCCCAAAAATATTCAAGGTGTGGACATGGGAAACAAAAACCCCAAGAAAAGAACCTAGGTCATTTGGAAGGTTTTGGAGTAAATTCCATTTTTATCAGGTTAGGAGGCCTAATTGGGGCTCTAGGCTTGTACCCTTTCCTAACCCTAGGAGAGGGTTTGGTGGAAGCGATGGAGAATTGGAGTCTAGTGATTGAACAAGAACCCCAATAGGTTGCTATGAAGTATTTTGTTACATCTTTATGCCCCTGCAAGTACCTAATTGAATGTTGAGGGTAATTGGCCTTTAGGGAAGAGTAAGGGTCAAAGGTGAGATAGTGGCAAGGCACCAAGATTGGCTTGGTGGAATGAAGAATGGTGATAGTGGGGTTGGTCAGTAGGACCAGGGGTACCTATACCTGAGATAGGACCTAAAGGTTAAGGTGGGAGAGTCACCTGGGAGTTCTTGAGAACAAGGACCCAGAGCATGGAACATTGAGTGTTCCATCCAACCCTACCCTATCATATTGGTATCAGAGCAAGTAAAATATTTGGGAAGAATCTTGTATGTCTGAGGTTGAGTCTAGTGATTCTTCCATCATGGTGACAAATGTAGAGTTGGCCAAGATGGTTGAAGAGTAGGAGGAAGACAATAAACTATTGAGGGAAAGAATAGCCCAACTTGATCAAGCAGTGAGGAGTGCACAATTTGAAGGAAGGATCCCAAAGGAAGAAGAGGTTGCAGAGGAAGACAAGACCCCTAAACTTGACCCTGTTATGAAAGAAGAGCCTTTCTTGAAGGCATTGAAGGCTTTGAGTGGGAAAGCACTTGAAGGCATACCACTATTTAGTGGAAAAATGGAAGCTGATCTAGTCATGGACTGGATAGGGGGAATGGAAAACCATTTTGAATGTGATTAAGGTCATTGAGGCACAAAAAGGTAAAGGTAATGAAATAAAGACTAAGGGTTAAGCGACATGGTGGAAGTTCATTCAGAAAGAGAGGGAAAAGGAATGCAAGCAACCTATCTCTACTTGGAAAGGAATGGTTTCCAAAGTGAGGGAAGCATACATGCTAGATGATTATGAGATTCAGTTACACAAGAAAAGACAGAGCTTGAGGCAAAGAGACCAAGATGTAAACACTTACACTGAGGAGTTTCAAAAACTTTGCATGAGGTCTAATGTGACAAAGGATGAGAGTCTCAAGGTGGCTAGATACCTTAATGGATTGAAGTCGTTTAAGAGGAGATGGCTCTTTTAGGTCCTAAGGCGGTACATAAATCTATCAATTGGATATCAAGATTGAGGAAAGAAGCAAAGGATGCAAGACCGGGGCTTCTAAGAAATGAAATGGCCGAGATAAAAGATCAAAAAAGAAGGACAGCGAGGTAATACCAAGGAAGAGCGGCGACCAAAAGAAACTAAGAGAGCTAAACTCATAGAGCATGGAGGAAAACGTCTTCTAGAGGAGGATATAACAGAGTTAGAGGACCTCAAAGAGGTTCAAACAGAGGAAGAGGAGTAGGTAGGAGCAATTCATACTTTACAAACATGAAATGCTACCATTGTGGTCAAGTAGGTCATCCTGCTTATAGGTGCCCAGAAAAAGCATCTTCATCAAGCAATGAGAAGAGTGGCTTATGCCTGAAGGACACCATGAGTCCTAAGTCATCTAAGGTCGATCACATTGAATCGAGGTAGGAGAGAATGCGATGTTTCATTAGAGTTTTGATCAGAGACAAGCGGTCAAGGAAAAGAGGAACCAAAGCGAGCTCTATTTAGAGTAAGGTGCAAGATACTTGGTAAAGTATGCAAGATCATGAGATTAGAGGTTCCAGCACACAATATAATAATCTTAGGAGGCAATAATGAAACTGTAGAAATTGGAGAAGATACCCCACACTAGCCCTACAAGGTCACATGACTAAACAAAAGGGCAAAGTGTTTTAGTAAATGAGCAAGTAACAGTGGAGTTTTGCATTGGAGGGTACAAGGACAAGTTAGTTTTTGATGTTTTACCCATGGATGCATACCATCTACTACTGGGTAGACCATGGCAGTATGACAGAAGTGTCATATATGATGGGAAAGAGAACACCATCTCATTCAAGAAGGATGGAAAGAATTTCAAGTTGCAGTCACTATCAGAAGAAGAAGAGGGACAGTCAAAGACACCAAGTGTCATGTTAAGTAGTGGAAAGGAGTTCCTTAACAACCTACATCAAGGGGGTGAAGGATATGTGGTTATGTTACAACCTAAAGAAGAGAACAAGACTGAAAAGATAGTCATACTCAAAGCAATCCAAAAGTTACTTGAAAGGTACAAGAGTATAGTTAGTGATGGGACACCTGCAACTCTACCACCAAAGAGAGCCATAAGTCATCAAATTGACTTCATACCTGGAGCTTCATTACCAAACAAAGCAGCAGACAAGCTTACACCATATCAGAACCTAGAAGTAGCTAGGCAAGTGCAAGAGTTGTTGGATCAAGGATTGATTCAAAAGAGCATCAGCCCATGTGCAGTACCAGTGGTTTTAGCAACCAAGAAAGGAGGTAAGTGGAGGTTATGCACTAATTCAAGAGCAATAAATAGAATCACAATCAGGTATATGTTTCCTATTCCTAGGATTGAGGACTTGATGGATTGTCTTGGAGGAGCTCAGTATTTTACCAAGTTGGATCTCAAAGTGGATACCATCCCGGTCGAGTGGGATGGTGATGAGTGGAAGACAACTTCATTTAAGACAAATGATAGGTAATATGAGTGGAGAGTTATGCGGCCTCTCTAATGCTAACACATTCATGAGGAAGCTCATGACAAAGTGTTCAAAGTTTATAGGGATATTTGTGGTGGTATACCTTGATGTCATCCTCATATACAACAAACTGACGAGAAGAGCATTTAGCGAAACATGTGGGAGTTGGTTCTTAGAAGATTGCAAGAGGAGAAGTTGGCAATCAATTTAGAGAAGTGTGAGTTCTTTAAGCAAGAGCTTGTATATTTGGGTTTTTTAGTATCCTAAGGATCATTGAAGATGGATCCAAGCAAGGTGGAAACCATCCTAAACTGGCCTACACCAACCATAGGGATAGAGGTAAGAATTTTTCATGGATTGGCTAAGTTTTATAGGAAGTTTATAAGAAACTTTAGTGGCATATGTGCACCAGTCCTAGATACAATAAAAGGTGGTTTAAAAACTAAGTTTGTGTGGAATCAAGAAGCTGAGAAAGGGTTTGAGAAACTAAAACAAGAAGTGGCAACTCAACATATTCTCTTATTACCTAGCTTTGACATGTTGTTCACTGTGGAATGTGATGCAAGTGGAGTGGTAGTAGGAGGAGTGTTAAGTCAAGAGGGAAGGCCTATAGCCTTCTTTAGTGAGAAGATCAATGAAGCAAAGAAGAAGTATTCAACCTATGACTTAGAACTTTATGCTTTGGTTCAGTCACTTAGGAAGTGGAGGCATTACCTTCTACCCAAGGAGTTTGTAGTCTTTATTGACAATCAGGCACTTAGCTGTATCAACACTCAAGAGAAGTTGAGTAATAGGCATTTGAAATGGATGGAATACATCAAGATTTTACTTTACCATCAAGCACAAGAAGGACAACTAAACAAAATGGGATGCACTAGCGAGGGAGGTTGTTGGCGGTTAAGAATCACAGATTAAGAGCATTGGCATAGAGGGAAGTTTCAAGGATCTCTATGGGGGAAGATGAGAAGACTTTTGAGAGGTCTATAAGGTATGTTCTAACTTTGAGAACCATTTCCATAGCCAATACTCAGTATACTTTGCAAAGTGGGTTATTGTTTAAAGGGAAATCAGTTATGTGTGTTCAAGAGGGGTCAATGAGTGAAAATTTGATTCGGGGAAAAGCATAATGAGTCTATGGACATTTGGCATCGACAAGACTTTAGAACTAGTGCAAAGATTCTATTCTTGGCCTAAGTTGGCAGAGATGTTAGAAATTATGTGGAACAATGTGTTGTGTGTATGAAAGCTAAGGGAGGAGCTAGTAATGCTGGTCTATATCAACCCCTACCCATTCCTAACAGACCATGGGAGTGTGTGAGCATGGATTTTGTGGTAGGCCTTCCTAAGACCAAGATTGGTTTTGACAGTGTCTATGTAGTGGTAGACAGATTTAGCAAGATGAGTCATTTTATTCCTTGCAAAACTACTCATGATGCTAGCTACATAGCTCATCTTTTCTTCAATGAAGTGGTAAGGATCCATGGACTACCTTTGAGCATTGTTTCTGACAGAGATGTGAAGTTCATGAGTCACTTTTGGAAGACTCTATAGAGTAGATTGGGTACCAATCTATCATTTGGATCAGCTTACCATCCTCAGACTGATGGTTAAACAGAGGTGTTTAACAGGGTGCTAGGTAATCTTCTAAGGTGCCTAACTAAGGAGTATGGGAAGACATGGGATATGGTTATCTCACAAGCTAAGTATGCTTACAATGATAGTGTGAACCAAACCACAGGGAAGAGTCCTTTTGAAGTTGTGTATGGGATGCACCCAAGAGGAATATGTGAGCTCTGAGATCTTGGATCTATGGAACATAGAAGTGGACATGCAGAAGACTTCAGTCAGAACATGAAAGAGATTCAAGAGCAGGTGAAGAAGACAGTCACTGAGGCTACACAAAAGTTGAAGGAGAAAGTAGATTTATCAAGGAAGGATGTGCAATTTGCAGTAGGGAGAGACTATGTCATGGTCCACCTTAACAAGTCAAGGTTCTTGAAGGGAATTCAAGAAAGTTGGAGGAAATGAAAGGGAGTAGGTCCATGCAAAAGGTATTGGCTGAAGTATGGCAAGATTGCATATAAGGTGGAGTTACCTACCGATCTAGGCATCTCACCAATTTTCAACATAGCTGACCTGATCAAGTATAAGGGGACAGTCAATGATGTGGATCAGAACAATAAGGAGATCTTCAAGGACATCAGCAATATATCCTTACCTAATCAAGACAAGCCTCAGGTAGAGAAGATCTTGGAGTCAAGAGTGAAGAAGGCTGCAAGACACAAGGTATACATGGAGCACCTTATCAAGTGGAAGAACAAGCATGAATCAGAAGCCACATGGGTACAAGAAGATCAGTTCAAGAAGTTTGGTATTGACTGTCCCTTGATCTCTCCTTCCATTCCTTAGTGTTTGGACTGAGAGGGGGAGAATGGTGCAGGAGCACCTAAGGAACAACAAGCAGTTTCATTAGGTAAATAAGAAATCTAGAAGGGTAATTTTGTTTTGTTTTCATAAAGGTCATGTTGACCATTGTGTAGTTAGCTTAGAGGTATTTTTTATCTTTAGAAAATAATTTGTTGAGAGATAAATAAGTTTAGAAGCTCATCTTGCTGAGTTTTCAAAAGTTGCCAAAGGTTGAAAAACACAGTGGATTTTATAATTTTTACCATTAGGTCATCAATAGGTTCGACAAAAAGAGCTTAACTGTTTTTGGAGCCTATTTAAGATGCGCTTCGACCATGGAACAGGGTTGGAAGCGTTGATGTTATAGTGAAATTTTGTGAAAGTGAAGGAAGACAGCGTTCTGTGCTACATTTTCTGATTTTTGCATCTAAATAGAGATTTAATGGATTAGAACTGCTACTGTTTTGATTGTAGGATGTTGTGTTGTTAGCATACAAGCCTTTTGTAACATTAATTAGCTTCCTTGTTCAATTTTCAGGCACTTTTTGTAAATAGTTTAATTTTACCCTGTTGCTGGTCTGAACCAGACAGGTTTTAGGAAATGGAGTGCTAGAGCACTTTCCCATCGTACAAACTGTACGGCCCTTTGGGAACAGTGCCTAGACTCCATGCTTGTATATATAGTAGGTTCTAGGGCTTGTGTGTGTGCAGGAGCTGCTAGCAATGTCTTGCCCTAGGCAAGCCAGGCAGAGTCCGGCTAGGGAAGACAAGGAGTGCAAGGCACATAACTTGCAGGGGCGCTAAGGTTTTGGAAAATTTCCTTTTGGAGAATTTAGTTGAGAGTCTTGGCAAGGCCTGGCGGTCAGGAGGAGGCTCCATCAACCCATTTGGTGTGAGAAAACTCTGACAGTTTGGAAGCAGCCTGGAAAAGGCTTATAAACCCTAGTTCTTGACCATTTTTGAGTAAGGGCAGTGTACGGACAGTACAGGCTCCTAACCCCGAAAATCTTCAAGGTGTGGGCATGGGAAACACAAACCCCAAGAAAAGAACCCAAGTCATTTGGAAGGTTTTGGAGTAAATTCCATTTTTCTCGGGTTAGGAGGCCTAATTGGGGCTCTAGGCTTGTAGCCTTTTCTAACCCTAGGAGAGGGTTTGGTGGAAGCGATGGAGAATTGGAGTCTAGTGATTGAACAAGAACCCCAATAGGTTGCTATGAAGCATTTTGTTACATCTTTACACCCCTGCAAGTACCTAACTGAATGTTGAGGGTAATTGGCCTTTAGGGAAGAGTAAGGGTCAAAGGTGAGATAGTGGCAAGGCACCAAGATTGGCTTGGCGGAATGAAAGAATAGTGATAGTGGGGTGGCCAGTAGGACCAGGGGTACCTATACCTGAGATAGGACCTAAAGGTTAAGGTGGGAGAGTCACCTAGGAGTTCTTGAGAACAAGGACCCAGAGCATGGAACATTGAGTGTTCCATCCAACCCTAACCTATCAAGACTCTATGAGAAAACTAATTATCTAAAAGAACTGGGTGTGATCCACAAAAACCATATTCACCAACACAACAATGAAAAAATAGGGAGTGAAAAAAAAAATTGCACCAAAAAACATCTTCGTATGACCAAGATATTGTCAATTGAAGTGAAGGTGCAAAGAGCAAACAGCTCATCCATGAAGCCCACCCCTCCAAGCTAAAAAGCGGTCCACCACAAGTAGAACCTCCACCATAAATAGAGGAATTGCTAGATTTGGAGGTGCCACCAAAAAATTCTACCAAAGATAAAGAACTCTGCCAAAATCATTAGTATGCTAAAAAATCCCCAAGTTTGACAAAACTCTCAAATATTACCGGACCCCATAGTACAACCAAAAAAACATTTAATTAAAAATATATTTTAAAAAATATATTTTAATTTTTTAAAATATTGTACGAAAAAATAAAAGGTAAAATAGTTCAAATGGGTTAATTTTCTTATTGTTTTTTATGTTTAAAATTTTAAAAAAAAACTAATTTAAAGATAGGGAGTAGGGGTTGGAACACCTACTGCCCCCATGGAAGTGGCGTGGAGCCCAAGGGCAACTGTCACTCAAATTAAAGAGGTCTAGGGGAGATCCCAAGCAAGCTTGATGACCTGTCACAACAGGGCCATGGCAAGGGACAAGTACCCTATGGGTATCCCCAATTAATGGGAAAGGGGACAAGGTGGAAACCCTTGTCCCCACCAAAAAAAATTATTTTCTATATTCAAAATACATTTTTAAAAGTTGGGGAATGGGTAATGGTCCTCAAAATAACTATTTTGCTTATTTTTAAAGAATAATATGATACAAATAAATTTTTTTGTTATTATAGTTTGCGAAAAAAATACACTATGATACTAGTGAGCTGGATTTTACCTATAATTTTTTACAATTATAAAATAGTTTTTTTTTTTTAAATTGCAAACAAAAACAAAAATTGGCAGCCGAAAAGCGCAACTTGAGGTTTTTGGACATTGCGGACAAAATAGAAGCATCAAAATTAAACCAAGATACCCCAAAGATGCCTTTTGCCAACACAAGCCTCTTGAAACCTCTGTTCTATTTTGGACATGAACAAGCTTCTTCTCAACCTATGGCTCTGATACAATGTAAGATCAAATTATGATTGAGATGAAAACATAGGACCCATAATCTAGGTGAACTAAGCACATTTACCATAGTTATTGTGTGAAGAAAAAATGTTAGCTATTCCAACAAATAAACAAAACACAAATATGTAGAATAAGATGTAGTATTCCACAAGTGCAAGATTACAATGCAAATAAGCTCATTCCTTCAACCCCTCTAAACATGAGAATGAGAAGAGTATTTATAAGAAATACTCAACAAGAGTCCTAAAATATGACAACTAGGTGAGTCACCAAGTGAGCCACTATGAAGGAGCCCAAGTAAAGCATAACTTGCTCTAATAGGATATGCTTCTAATGAATGTGACACATGTGAGTGAATGAAGATGCCCCTGACAATGTGACACATATACAAGTCAACACCCAAGCAAGATTATCCTCCACATAATAAACCTAGGATAGTTAAAGAAATATTCATAAATATTATGCACTCTAATAGCAGTATTTGATGGTCAATAAAAGAACCTAGGAAAAGTTCAAACAATTTGATAGTGGATAATTTATTTCTCCCCAACAACAACCAATGTCTGTGTTATGTCTTTAACGCTTGTTTTTTCAAAATTTATAAAATCATGGAATATTTACTATTAGATTTTGAAATACATTTGAAATTTGATAATAACTTGCACTACAAGCTTTTCACATGGTTTTATGATGAATTTGGTACTTGCTAGCTTTTTTTAATGTAAGTTTTCCACTAAATAATAGCTTGTTGAATAATTAATGAAAATGTTTTTATCTTGAATTACGTATCCACTTACTCAATAACCAACTGTCGTATTACTCCTGGAAGCACACCGTCAATTATTGGAGCTGTATGGATTTCATATCCAGTCCACTTGCTCATACCACTATCTTCATTGATGTCCTCTTCATCCTTTTCCTTTGTTTCCTAACAACATAACATTTCCAAAATAGCATAGTTACAAATAACAGAAACAAGTACATATGTACATTAAGCAAATAGTAAATTTAACATAAACAAAACAACTATAAATGATGTAACTACATAAGAAAATAATTATAAATAAGACAAACAAATAATCATACATAGCATAAACATATGAAGTAAAAATTACAAGACAAATTTCCCACACAAAGAAACAACTACAAGCAATGATGCAAACAATGTCCTAGATATCAAATGCTAAAGTCTCAAATCAATGCATTTAAGAGTTTTATTACTTTGAACAAGTATAGTCAAGGATCAAATGTGCAAGAACCAAAGTCCTTTTATATTCAAATATCACCAACAAAGTGTAATGTCCTCTCAAACTCAACATCTTTCCAAAGGACTGCTGGCCTTTTTTCTGGAAACCCGAAGGCTAGTCGGAAGGTAAAATTAGGGTTTCCTATTTTTAAGGATGTCCTTGCTCAGAGTTGGTGGATTCAGTGGCGGATTCTTTCCGGGTTTTCAGAGAGCTTCGCAGTGGTATGTTCGTCTCGGCTTCCTGAGCATTTCCAGGAATTTACTATTTTTAGTAAATTCTATTTTTGGCAGTAAACAGGTTGGTCTCAGGCAGTTGACTTTCCCCTTCAGTTGACTCAAGTGGCGTATTCAGTTTCGGGCTTCAAAATGCAGTTTTGGAGAGATAAGCTCATTTCACTTAAAAATAACATTATATTTTAAATGTTATTTTATCACCTTGGCCTAGTCAAATAACTTAATGTTATTTTAAAAGGTGGACTTGAAGGGTGGCGCCATCATTGAGGATATATTAAATTTATGTTGAATTTATCAAAGTCAAAACTAAGCCTTAAGGAGGACGCATTTATTTAAGTGATGAATTTAATGAAGTCAAAAATTAAGATGTATGGAAAAGGACGCCATTTCTTGGGATTAGGGTTTTGACTTTGGAATAGAAGTTAGGGTTTCAAGGAAGGTCAATAGAAACTTATAAAAAGACAGCCTTGGGTTCTCTTTTGGTATCTTTGGTCTATAGTATCGTTATGCTGCCGGTTTGGCTCTGGAACTGCTTCGAGGAATGAAGGCCTCCTAGCTCGGGCATCGCTTCTTGTTTGCAAGACAACAACTAGTGGTGATTCAGTCTATTTGTGAGTTGCATTTAGTTCGTGCATTGTTTTCAGCTTATTGCATTCTTAGATCTGATTTGGCATAGTAGTGGTTTCAGCATATTGCATTGTTTTAGACAGCAGATTCATGTTTTTAGTCATAAATAAAAAAAGATAAAAATATTGCATCTGGGTATTAACCCATTCTCTTTGTTAGACCTAGGCGCCATACTTCCCAAGTCTGCAGAATTTTTAGTGAAAGCATTAATTTTTAATAGCAGATCGCCCTTTTCAGCTGGGGCCGTACTTTTTAGATGCCTTGGGATTCGTGCATTAATCATTAGTTGCATTTTGAGTCTGTTTCTGGGTGTTAGTTTGGGCGCCATCATAAGAAGAGTATTGTGCATCAGAAATCACGCCATTTGAGCAAGTAATTAGTGATATATGAGCATATGAGCATTTCCATAGACTGCTGTTTATTCCTTTTAAAAGCAGATTTGTAACAGAAATCAGAATTAGTGAATTGTTCCTTGAAGGTGTTATTGTTTTGGGCATTCCTATTCAAGATAAGGGTAGTTCTCTATGATGTAATGCTAATCATTCAAATTCTTAAGATATTGGCAGGCGAATGATCCTTAATTTGTAAACTAACAGTAGTACTGGCAGTCATGTTCATTATTGCTCAATTCTGATATGTAACGCTCTCTTTCATTGAAGTTGTTTTGTAATAGATTTATCTCCGCCCTATGGTAGCTACTGCCCATTCTGGGTTAGCAAGCACATTTTGGGTGTTGAGTAGTTTCAGCTTTCAGCATTTCTTTTCAAGCATTGTCATTTGTAATCACTCCGCCATATGGTCGCCCCTCACTCCACTCTGGATTGGGTAGCACATACTTGGTGTCGAGTTCCCTTTCAGCAACTAGAGTAGAAGATCCTCTGACCATATGCTCGCCATCATCGGTGCCATTCTTGGTTAGAGTTGCTTCCTGCATAAGCATTTTGTTTTAGATCCTCTGACCAATGCTCACACCTTGCCCACATCGGGATCCTGGTGTACATTCTGGTTAGAGTTGCTTCGACGCTTTGGTTTATCCTCTAACCCACCCGTGCATTTGTTGTAACTGAAATTGAAAAACGAAAAATTTGCCTCGATTATTTCAGTTGGTATCAGAGCCAAGATCTTGCCATCTCAGGATCAACTGTCATGAGTGACAGAGAAAAGAGGTACATTGCAAGGGAAGACAAAAGGTTGAAAATCGCCTGTACTTTATCGCCTGTGAGGGCTTCCATGTACCTAAGTCTTGAGGGCTCACTGGGAGTCTTTTCAAGAATCAGATATGGCAGAGGGTGAGAGATCAGTTGGAGGTAACGAGAGGTTTACCAACAACAAAGATGACAGTGGGAAAGGAAGAGAAAGATCTATGAGTCCCGGAAAGATATTTGAAAGAAATATGGATGCCTTGATGGACATGGTATCTCTCATGATGGGGAAAGTGGGTCATAACACCACTCCACAGAACAACTCAGGGCATAGAGGAGAGCATAGTGCCTCCAACCAGCATGATGGACATGCAGCTCGGACTGTGTCAAACAACACTTATATTTCTTCCAGGCCATTCAAACCCACCTTTTTGGCACCTATAAACACTCAGCCAGATCCTGAAGAGAATGCTTCATTCGTGGAGCAGTTGAGACTTGGTCGTGCAGAGTATGATTCTCTACCTGACGACATCAAGATGGATATGTCCTACAATGACTTTATGGATCATAAAAGGAAAAATAAAGGACAGGGTAGACATTATGATCAAAGAAGACCATCAACTCAAGGAGACTTGTATCAAGCTGTCAACAAGGTTATACTTCCACACTTTGACGGGAGTGATAACAGTTCAGCCCGAGCTTGGATACAGAAGCTGGATAACTATCTAGCTCTCAGACCCATGGTAGAAGAAGAGGCGATCAAGTTTGCTACGCTACACCTTGATGGGGTGGCACACGAGTGGTGGTACCATGGCCTAGTTACTTTGGGTCATCGGTCTATCACAACTTATGATGAGTTCACCACGAGTCTCATCGAGAGGTTTGAGAAAAAGGATCCTGAAATTCATTTCAGAGAACTTGCACAATTGAGACAGTATGGCACAGTTGATGCCTACATTGCCGAGTTTCAGAGACTCTCAGTCATGGTGACTGGAATCACGAAAAGGAGATTGGTGATTCTTTTCAGTGAAGGTTTGACAGAACCTCTCAAAGGTTGGATTAAAGCCTTTGACCCACCAACCTTGCAGGAGGCCATGAAGAAGGCAAGAAACATGGAGTGGGCTACTCCTAAGGCAAAATTTCAGTCAAACTCCCCCTTTCAGAAAAGGGATAAAGGGAAAAGACCTTAGCATAGACCGCCTTTGAGACCTCAACACAAAGAGTTCAAACATCACAATCCCCATGTCACCAGGTTGGATCCTGAAACCCTGAATGAACTCAGAAGAAAAGGGTTGTGTTTCCGGTGTAGGGAAAAGTGGTCTCAAGATCATATTTGCCCTAAAGGGGTTAAATTCAATCAAATTGAGTATTATTCTGCTGGTGAAAGTAGTTCTGATTTTTCCGACCAGCAATCTGATTTTGAAGAAAGTGAAGTAGATAGAGCTCCAGAAGAGTCCGGAGATGAGAAGGAAAGTGGTGGAGTCTTAGCTCAGCTTTCTAGCTTCCAAAGAAACGAATCATTCAAGGTTCGAGGGATGATCAAAGGGCAGCGAATCGTTGCCTTGATCGACACTGGAGCAACACATAACTTCATTGATGAAGTTGTGGTAACCAAGAAGGGGCTGCAAACATAGGAGTTTGAAGGGTTCAAGGTCATGGTTGCCGATGGATTTCATATTTCTTGCACAAAGAAAATCTCGAACATGACCATGCAATTGGGAAATTACGAAGTCAAGGATGACTTCTATGTAGTTCACATTGGAGACACTGATGCCGTCCTAGGCATTCAATGGCTGCGTTCTCTTGGGGAGATTTCCTTGAATCTGCAGACGATGGAACTCAAGTTCCAATCGGATGGGAAGAAGATAGTTCTGAGAGGAATGTCCAATGGGGGTCCTCGAGTAGTGTCATTCAAAAGAATGGCAAGGCTGATCCGTCACGATCAAGCTGAGTGGGTTGCAGAATGCATGATCCTTCCTAATAGTCCTGTTGAGACTAAACGTGACCACCCTCTTGATATTCAGTCTCTACTCACGAAGAAGAGCAAAGTCTTTGAAGATTTGCCTCTGATCTCACCACCAACGGGTCTGGAACATATCATAGGAGCTCTGGCTGAAGCTGAGCTGCTCTGTATCATAACTCCATATCGTATCCAAGAGTAAAAGGATGAGATTGAGAAGAATATTCAAGAACTTCTGAGATGGGTTTTATTCACCAAGCAAGAGCCCCTTGCATCCGCAGCAAAGGGTTCTCGTGGAAGAAAAGCAGATGGTACCATGCGCATGTGCGTGGACTATCGTGCTCTGAATCAGAGCACCATCAAAAACAGATACCCCATTCCCAGAATAGATGAGCTCATTGATGAGCTACATGGGGCCAAGTTCTTCTCGAAGATCGACTTGAGATCGGGTTACCATCAGATTCGAATGAGGGGATCTGATGTGGAGAAGACAACTTTCAGATGTCACTATGGCCATTTCGAATTCTTAGTCATGCCATTTGGGTTGACTAACGCTCCGGCTACCTTTCAGTCTTGCATGAACCGTGTTTTTCAGAATCAGTTAAGTAGATTTGTGTTGATATTTTTTGATGATATTCTGATTTACAGCAAGACCTGGGAAGATCATCTCAAGCACATGGAGGAAGTGCTTAGTATTATGAATCGGTATTTGTTCAAGAAAGCACCAAATGTGAATTTGGAATGGAGGATATCGCATCTTTGGCCACATAACTGCAGTTTAGGGAGTGAAGGTGATCCGAAAAATCAGCAAGAGTTGATTGGCCACCTCCAAGAACTTGACTCGGGGCCGAGTTGTTTTCTAGGTCTTGTGGTTTTATCGAGATTCGTGAAAGGGTATTCACAGACGTTGCCCTTTAATCGATCTCACCAAAAGGAGCCTTTGTTTGGTCAGAAAAGGCTCAAATTGTCTTTGACAAGTTCAAGAAGATCATGAGCTCGTGTCCGGTTCTGGCTATTCCGGATTTCTCCAAGCCATTCGAGCTACAGTGTGATGCATCAGGTGAAGGAGTTGGGGCTGTCCTGATGCAAGACAAACACCCTATTGTGTTTGAGAGCAGAAAACTAAGGGGTGTTGAAAGAACATATTCAATTTACGACAAAGAAATGCTTGCCATTATGCATGCATTAGCCAAGTTTAGGCAGTACTTGGTGGGGAACAAGTTTGTGGTTAAGACTAACCACAATAGCCTCAAGCATTTCATGCATCAGAAGGACCTAAATGAGAGGCAACAGAAATGGGTGAGTTAGGTTCAAGCTTACGACTTTGACATTGAATATGTCAAAGGGAAAAATAATATCGTGGCTGATGCTCTATCCAGAAGACCTCATCTTAGCTCATTGTGTGAGCTTACTGCAGATTGGAGAGACATGTTGCTTGCTGATTATGCCAAAAATCAGTTTGCAACCAGCATTCTTGAGGGTACTTTTCACGATGAAAGGTACAAGGTGATAGAGGGATTGATACATTATAAGGGAAGAATCTTTCTGGTGGCTGATTCTAAGCTTAAGAAGAAGATTCTTTTGACTTTTCATGATATTCCAGTTGCTGGTCACCAAGGTTTTTTCAAGACATATAGGCAGATCCGAGAAAGGTTTTCTTGGAAAGGATTGAAAGGAGAAGTACAACGCTACATTCAGGAGTGTCCTGTTTGTCAAGTGAATAAGAATGAGCATACTTTACCAGCCGGGTTGCTCCAACCACTTCCAATTCCCAATCAAAAATGGGAAAGCATTTCGATGGATTTCATCACTGGGTTGCCCAAGGCCCAAGGGAAGGATTGTATTTACGTGGTAGTTGATAGATTAACCAAATTTGCTCATTTCTTCGCCATTACCAGCACTTTTTCTGCAGCCCAAGTTGCAGATCTATTTTTTCGAGAGGTGTTTAGGCTGCATGGGTTGCCAAAGAACATTGTGAGTGATAGGGACATGAAGTTCCTAAGTACTTTTTGGCAAGAAGTCTTCAGAATGGGTGGTACTGTGCTCACTCCAAGCACTAGTTACCATCCCCAAACAGATGGACAAACTGAAGTAGTGAACAAGTGGTTGGAAGGCTACTTGAGAAACTATGTGTCAGAGCAGCAAAGAGCATGGGTTAAGTGGCTGCACATAGGCGAGTACTGTTATAATTCTTCCTTTCATATGTCAATTAAGATGTCTCCTTTCTTGGCTCTCTATGGGTATGAAGCACCTAGCTTCGCTGATTTGGTGTTTGGTGATAGCAAAGCACCCCAAGCCAAGGACTTGTTGCAGCAAAGTCAAGACATCATGAAATCCTTGAAGGATAATCTGCAGATTGCACAGAATCAGTAGAAGTTGTATGCTGATCAGAGGCGGATTGAGCGTTCTTTCGAGGTTGGGGATATGGTTTATCTTCGATTACAACCATATAGACAGTCTACTCTCAAGAAGAGTGGAGCTGAGAAGCTCAAACCTCGCTTCTATGGGCCATTCAGGATCATCAGAAAAGTTGGGGCAGTAGCTTATGAGTTAGAGCTACCTTCTGATAGCAGAGTGCATAATGTCTTCCACGTGTCTCGCCTCAAGAAGGCACTTGGACATAATGTGGTTGCTTCATCACAGTTGCCACCTTTGGATGAAGAAGGACAGTTGGTTCTAATTCCGGAGGAGTTACTTGATTTCAGAGAACGTTCTTTGAGGAAAAGAACTATCCGAGAATACCTGGTGAAGTGGAAGAACCTACCTATGGAGGATGCGACTTGGGAAAGTGATGAGATTCTGTAGCATCCTGGTTTGCGATTGCTTGAGGACAAGCAATCTTGGGGAGGGCGGACTGTAATGTCCCCTTCTCAAACCTAATCTTTCCAGTGACCGTTGGCCTTTTTTCTGGAAACACGAAGGCTAGTCAGAAGGTAAAATTAGAGTTTCCTATTTTTAAGGATGTCCTTGCTCAGAGTTGGTGGATTCAGTGGCGGATTCTTTCTAGGTTTTCAGAGAGCTTCGCAGTGGTATGTTCGTCTCGGCTTTCTGAGCATTTCCAGGAATTTACTATTTTTAGTAAATTCTATTTTTGGCAGTAAACAGGTTGGTCTCAGGCAGTTGACTTTCCCCTTCAGTTGACTCAAGTGGCGTATTCAGTTTCGGGCTTTAGAATGCAGTTTTGGAGAGTTGAGCTCATTTCACTTAAAAATAACATTATAATTTAAATGTTATTTTATCACCTTGGCCTAGTCAAATAACTTAATGTTATTTTAAAAGGTGGACTTGAAGGGTGGCGCCATCATTGAGGTTATATTAAAATTATATTGAATTTATCAAAGTCAAAACTAAGCCTTAAGGAGGACGCATTTATTTAAGTGAGAAATTTAATGAAGTCAAAATTAAAGATGCTTGGAAAATGACGCCATTTCTTGGGATTAGGGTTTTGACTATGGAAAACAAAGTTAGGGTTTCAAGGAAGGTCAACAGAAACTTATAAAAGACAGCCTTGGGTTCTCATTTGATCATCTTTGGTCTATAGTATCGTTATGCTGCCGGTTTGGCTCTGGAACTGCTTCGAGGAATGAAGGCCTCCTAGCTCGGGCATCGCTTCTTGTTTGTAAGACAACAACTAGTGGTGATTTTAGTCTAGTTTGTGAGATCATTGGAATTTGTGCATTGTAATCTGCATTTGTCTAATTAGGTTCAGATTTTGCATATTAGAGGTTTCTGGTTTTTGCATTTTAGCTTCAGCAGATTTGATGTTTTGGTCATAAATCCAAAAAAGACAAAAAATTCATTATGGGTATTTCATAATTCCTTCCATCTAGGCAAGGCGCCCCTGTGTGCAAATTTGTAGATTTTTTAGAAGAGGATCTGAATTTTAAAAGCAAAATCGCCCCTGTGCTGGGCCGTACCATTTATGGTGTCTTGGAAATCGTGCATTTAATAAAGTCTGCCATTTTGAGTCTGTTCTTTGTTCTAGGTTTGAGCGCCTCCATCATATTAGTGTTTTGCCATAGATATCAAGCAGTTTGAATAAATAGAGAGTGAGTTTTGAGCATTACAAGAAATCCTCTGTTGCTGGTTATTCATTGAAAGGTGCAGGTCTGTTATACAGTTTGGATAAATCTGCAACTTCTCTATTGATTGGTGGTGATAATTCTTTAAACGCAATGTGGAGACTTCAGTGAAGATTGCCCAAGTCTGGAGAATAAGGTTGGATCTATTATTTGCCATTTCCGTTGATCTTTACTTCTCAGCAACTAACTTCACGAATATTGTACAATTCTATTATATGCTGATTTGTATTGTTAGCAAGATTTCATATCTTAAATTGTAAGCTGGCAGTAGTACTGACAGCCATTTAGATTCTTGCTTATTAGATGGTAGTAGTCTCTTACTTTCAGCATTTGATATTGTATTTAATTCACCTCCGCCCTATGGTAGCTACTTCGCCACTTTGGGTTAGCAAGGACATTCTGGGTGTTGAGAATTTCCAGTTTTCTGCATTTCCTTTCAAGCATTGAATTTTGTAATCACTCCGCCATATGGTCGCCCCTCACTCCATTCTGGATTGGGTAGCACATACTTGGTGTAGAGTTCCCTTTCAGCATTTAGGGTAGAAGATTCTCTGACCAATGCTCACACCTTGCCCACATCGGGATCCTGGTGTACATTCTGGTTAGAGTTGCTTTTGCACGTTTTGGTTTATCTTCTAACCTTAACGGGTGCATTGATTGTAATCTGAAAATTGAAAAAAAAAATAAAAAAAAATTGGCTCGAAATATTTCACATCACACGATAACCAAGTACAAATTCTCAACTTGAAGGCAAGGTGGCACATCTATCAGCTCAATTTGAACAAGTTTATTGAACACAAAATAGAGTCGATCTAACTAAGGAAAGAATTCACCATTATAATTGCATGAAACCCAAGTAGCATAACAATTCATCATAATAGCAAAAACGCATGAACAGATATAGAACGAGCAATATTGAAGGCAAGGTAAGCACAACATATATTTCTCTCTCGTGCAAAAGTTATGTACAAATGAGCAAAAACTCTTATTTATAGACATCAAAAGGTGTAGGGAACCCTAAAGTCACCTTGAGTCAACTACAGTCTTGCAATGCATGCAAGATTTATTGCTAAGCCCTAATAAAGCAAACTATACAATTAACTGGAAAACTACCATCAGTTAACCGAAACATCTAATCTAAAAATGGACAATTGTGCAAGCATGCACGTCCTTATTTAAAGCATGTTAACGGGAACACTACCATCAGTTGACGTAAAACTCTAAATAAAACTCCATGTGAATAAAGCTGATCTTAGAATAGATATGCATGAGATAAGACAGCGAGTTAACTTGAGAAAGTAATGCCAAGTTTAACTCCTGTGTATAATGTCTATTCTGGGAGGTTGGAACTGAAGTCTATTGATCGTGATCTCGAGCAACCAATCCCTCAACGAGATTGTTAATTGCATCACCATCTGGAGCTCTGATACTTTGTCGAAGAATGCTATGCCTGCGCAGCATGTCCTCACCAGCTGTGATCTGGGACTGAAGTTCGCCCCTACTCCTTGTTGCTTCATCGAACAATGTTGACATGACTGTAAGCTGATTAATCTTACAGCCAACTGTCTCCCCACTAAAAATAATATGAGCGAGTGCTTGGAACTCTGACTGTACATCGGTAAGCTCAACATACGCACCACCCTCAATCTGATATCGACACGGTAAGCGAGATACTTAGGTCCTCACAAACCGGAGTGCACTAGTAACGTGCTTTCTACTCTCAGCCAACTCTGTTGCCATAGTCTCCTCTATCTTTGCCTTGAAAACCAACTGTGTTTTCCAAGAGTAGATAGCTTCTCTATCTTCTGCATCTGTGACTGATTCATATGCCATACTCAGGTGAGCAATCATAATCTCATCCCGGTGTTTGTTAATTGCCATGTCTCGTTCCTCATCCCGGAGACGTAGACGGAGTTCTCGTGCATTGTACCGCAACTGATATAACTCTGTGAGCATAGAACAACCTCTAGCAACGAACTCCTCCCACTCATCCAAATGCTTGCCATATGCAACTAAATGATTAAGTTGACCTTGTTCTGCTGGAGGCTCAAGCATCGGCGGGAGTGTGGCAATGACATCTGACCTGTGTACAAGGCTAGAAATGTACTGACGAAGCTGTCTGATTTCAGCATTGAGGGCTGCCTTATCCTCTCCGTCTTTCAGCATTCTATCCTTGGCACTGTCTGTAGCAACCTGTAGGAGATCAACTTGAGTCTGGCGTGTGCTACGACCAAGGTTGACTGTGATAACCTCGAAATCCTGAGATTCCAACTCATCCAAGCTCTTCCCCTATGGAGGTATAGCAGTCTCGACGATGATCTCCATATCAGTATTCCTCTCCACGTGGACCATGTTCTTGATCCTCTTGTCTGGCACATCCTGGTAAACTTGATCAAAATCTGAATGATTAAGGACATAGGATGGCTGCCTCCTCTTCCTCCCCAGTTGATTCTCAATCCAAGACTGATCTCGGCTAATGCTACTGGAAGGGTCTGTACTAGCAACAGGAGGTTGTGACGAGAGTGAATATATAGAGGAACCACTGCAAGATGGGGAGTCTAAATCTAATTCAATATGAATTGGGGTTGGTGACTGCTCTGGAATTGGTGTAGGAACTTGAGGCTGAACCTTAGGCACTGGCGGATTCTGAACTAGCCTTTGAACTGGCTCTGTGACAGGCTGTCTGTTAGGCTCTTTACGTATATCAGTGGCAAGCGCCTTGCCTTTTGAATTGTTTGGTGCTTGACCTTTCTTAGGAGGGTTACTCCTCTTTTTCTGTTTTGGTTTTGACGAGGAAGGTAGTGAAGGATTCACCACTGGCGGCTCTGCTCTATATGCACTTACCCTCCTGGTCTTCTTGCTGTCGAGGTAAAGTATACTGTTTTGAATAACTCTACTTGACTTCTCCTTTACTATTGCGTACTCCTTGGTGTACCAATCAACTGCTGGCAGCGGTTGTGTGTCAACCTACTCTCTGGAAAACTGAGGAAGAACTTCCCCCTCATCATCTGATAAACCTCCCACATCTTCTGATAAGAAAATAGAAATCTGTGAGAGAGAGAAGCGACCATAACTATGTCTGCGAACCTCAAAGTCGTCTGTGCAGTTTGCCCAATAATCCTCCATAGAAGGCTCATGATATGAGCGTCCAGCAAGGCAAGTTGTGTAATGACCCCAAAAATCATAGGCACAAGCCTCAACAAGATACTTGAGATGATACCTCTCGAGCTCCTGTCCTGCAATTTTGGCATGAACTGTCGTCTTGCACCAATACATTCCGAATTGAAAAGGAAAGTTGGCAGCTGGTCTATGCTTGCGGCGTAAAAGACGATGAACATCATGCAACTGCCTTAGGAACTCCATAAAGACTGTCTTATCCGAAGGATAACGTGGAAGCATAGCTGGATTTCCTATAAATCCATATACTCTGATGTAGGTGTATGTCGGGAACCGAATAAACCAATCCGCCCAACCATCCATCGCTGCTCTAGCAATTGCCAAGATACGAATGTGCAACTCCCAGTCCAAATTTCTCACTGTAAAAGTTAGGAAAGCCTCGTGAACACGCTTGAAATGATGTTCAGCCTTAGTGAACTCAAGCTGATCATAATAGTGATAAACTTTCTGAACACTGAGTATGCCCACGGTGTTTAATCCTCGAAACTGACCCTGATAAGCAATCAAGTACACGAGATAAGAACACATGTAAAACTTAAGAGCAACTAGGAAACCGGTGATCTGCTTGTGGATAACATCGTTGATGAAGGATGCCCAGTCAAAATGCTCCTGCCTAGATATGATGCGACCAATAATTTAATACATCCAAGGCTGGAAAACATTTGCATGTGATTGACCTGAGACACGATTCAAGAGTGTAATTAGAATCGAGTACTCATTCTTGTACTCACCACGACCCACATTGTTTGGCAATCTGTTCCTCGCTTGTTTTAACCATCTTTCTGCCATTTTATTCTGGCACTTGTCCACATCAGCATTGAATGCCTGCTTGCATTGCTCCATAGAAATAACTAGACTGTTCGGATGCTGAGGTATACCAAATCTTCTTTCAACGTCCAAAGGCTTGAGACTACAAATAACTCGTCCATCTACTGACACTATCTCACGAGTAGCAGAGTTGTAATGCTTAATACAAGACATCATGAACTCAATACAATGAACAGAGATAGGTATGGAAGCGGCCTCCAATAACCCGGATTGCTAAATGTTTTGAATAATCGAATCTCTGATCTTGACTGGATCTAAGACTGCTTTTGGCAACACCTTATGAAGATTCGTCTCAACTGTCCCAATGAAGTCGTGAGTAAGGACTGATTTGGTCCTGTATTCGAGTTGAGTGTACTGCATTTTGAAAAACTCACCTGTTGACTGTGAACTCGACTATGTTCTGACAAGATTTCTGGAAAGCTAAAAATAGCCTACTGAGGCTAAAAATAGCCTTTTGATGAGTTATTTTCGGCAAAAAATCTGAGATATGGGTTTTGTCCAGAAAAGATTCTAAGACAACCCTGAACGTCAGAGATGCGAAAATCTAACCTCTACTCGACCATGCAAAGAGTTTTCAATTGAGAAAATTAGTAACTCAAGAACGAATGCTCTAGAGTTAAAAATTCTTGAAAAATCAAGTGCACGAATTTAATTCGAGGAAGCTATATAGAAATGATCCAGATGTCCAAACTTGCCAAATTCTGCCAACTTCAGGAACATGCGAATTGTATTTTGAGAGAAATTTGAGAAACAAAGAGGAGAAAGACGTTTTTTATAAGCTCTTTCTTCTGTGAAAATTGCCTTTGTTCTTCAAATTTGCTGATAAATGTGAACTAAAACCTGCAAAAAGAATTGGTTTGATGAAATTGCCCTTGGAGACTGATGATGAATTCGCCCAACCTGCAAAAACTCTCCTCTGCTCTGAAGAAATACGAATTTCTGAAGTTGTGTGAATGATTAATGATGGCGCCATGCTTAAATAAAGAGAATTCGCACCATATTGTTTACTTGCAAGATTTAAAACCTCGACTAAAGTAGAAGGCTTCTGATTGGACCCCCTCCAGTTACATCGACACTGTCTTGAAGTTCGAAACTTAAATAATAATAAAATATTCATTATGCAATAGCACAAAGAGGCGCCAATTTTAGAAAATCGCCATTTAATGCTAAAAAATGCAAAAATAAATATTAAATATTATTTAACATTAGTTGACAAACTAGGTAAAGTACTTGGATTCACCGGCGAACTTCATTGATTTCAAAAAGTCCTCATTTGACCTTATAGGCGTCCATTTGCTCAAGATATCACGTTTTTTATTAACTTCCTACTTTGTAGCTGACTACAAAGTTACAACTGGCCATCTTCGACACTGATCTCTGGGTGACCAGATGATGCTGAGATTGAACAAGTATATTCATCGTGAAGCCTGCAGAGCAAGGAAGAAATGTCTGCTGGGAGTCGTCACTGCAAAATCCATCATTTAACACCTCAAAGAATTAGGCGCCCTTGATTAAATTGATTTTCAGGTACCAGACTTAACCATTTTTCCATATTGCCATTTGATGCTTCAAACGGCTGTTGACGATGAACGGTGAACCCTGTTGACTGAATAACAGGCTCACTACATGACTAGAGGTATTCCGCATCCAACGAATATACGCACGACATCTGGAAAGTGCATTAAGGACCTCAAAAGTAAAAGCGCCCTTGGCTTGAAAAGGCACGAACACCATTTTGATGAAAGAACTCTCAACCAGATGCCCTACTTTGACCTTTGATATCTGGAGCTGGGATGGCCTGATTCAAACACTGTCTGCCTTGACGCGTAGCCAGAAGGACATATGAGAGACGTCTCTAGAGGCGACGAAGCAAGAAAATTGCTTCTAAGACCTCAAATAGAAAGGCACCTTTCCCAAGATGGAATAGACGACCAGAGATAGCCATTTTCTGAGTTGTCTTCGTTTTACAGTATTTCGCCAAAGACCTCACACGTACGAGCGTTTGCCAAATCCTGAAGGTTGACAGCTAGGCTCGTCGAATAGCTGGAGTAATTACGCTCAAGTCTCGTGAAGACTTCGAATGTCAATAACCTCATTTGACAGGCCTAAAGGCTAGGCGCCTCTGGGCTATAGAAATACAATGAAATTTATTAGCCAGAAGGACATACGAGAGATGTCTCTAGAGGCAACGAAGCAAGAAAACTGCTTCTAAGACCTCAAATAGAAAGGCACCTTTCCCAAGATGGAATAGATGACCAGAGATAGCCGTTTTCTGAGCTGTCTTCGTTTTACAGTATTTCGCCAAAGACCTCACACGTATGAGCGTTTGCCAAATCCTGAAGGTTGACGGCTGGGCTCGTCGAATCGCTGGAGTAATTACGCTCAAGTCTCGTGAAGACTTCGAACGTCAATAACCTCATCTGATAGGCCTAAAGGCTAGGCGCCCCTGGGCTATAGAAATACAATGAAATTTATATTTTCCTCTACCTGCTAAATTACGTGCCTGGTAGAATCTCTGCCACAATCTCTCAGAATGTCGGATTAATAGGGAAGTTGGTGCATCGTGAAGGTGAACTAGAGTAGCACAGATGACATGAAGACCTCGTCTGCAAACTCGGCCATCTTAAGGGTCAATTTGAAGGGCGCCCCTGAGCTACAGGGGCACAATTTCACCATTTGAAAGATACCTATAATGTGAACTCTCCTCATAATCTCATCTTCTGACATTGACTGTCGGAGCTCTGGAACTCGAATGACTGCATTCAATAGCTCATCAGATAGGTAGACTAGTCGTGAAGAGATTAGATGCATCATCAATCAAGAATAACAAGATCTAAACCTCCTTTAAAGAATGCGCCCTTGAGCTATAGGGGCGCAAAAGTTGGAAAAAGACAAGCTTTTGCAATCTGGGACTTTGGAATCTTCAACTTCTGTTGCCAGTTACCGGAGTTGCGAGTCTCGGATAGCCTGGCAGGATAGCTCATCGGATAGGCAGACTAATTCTGAAGAGATTCACTGTATTCATGAGCATCTACCACAAAATTTAGGCCTTCAAAAAGAAGGGCGCCCCTGGGCTACAGGGGCGCAATTTTGCTTTACCTTGAGAAATCTTCAAAAATTGAGCATTGAAATCCTCATCATAGCCACTGAAATGACCATTCGAAAGTATAATCGTTGTCGCGAAATGCTCCTCCACCGTGAAATGCTTTGCTTTGAGTCTCTGATTTAGGTTCTGATCGATGGATACTGCCTTTGACTGACAAAACACTAACAAAACTCCATGGTTGATATTGCCCAAAAACTGTATTTTACATCATTTTAGCAAGGTTTAAACTATTTTAAGCAAAATGCCTTGATGAAGCAAAAAATTTGGTTTGGGTACAACAGGCATATTTTGAGGGTGGAGGAGGATGTTTTCATGCCTTAGAAACTTTTTTCCATCACCTAGCAACTTGAAGATGGGCGCATTTCAGGGGTCAAGCAGGACAAACTTCAACACTTAGAATATTTTCCAGCTTCCTGCCAGCTTGAGGGCGCATTTTGGGGGTCAAGCAGGATTTAACTCCAGACTTAGAAAATTTTTCATCCCCTTGCCAGTTATGGGTGCATTTCAAGGGTCAAGCAGGAATTTCCAAACTTGAAACTTTTCCATCCTCTTGCCAGTTTCTCCTTGGGCGCATTTGACAGGGTGAGCAGGAATTTTGTCAGACTTAGAATTTTTCCTGGCCTACTCACTCATGTCTTACTATATTTAGTAAGCCCTCTGATTTTCATAACTCTGAAGCCTGGATTGATTTGGAATTCGCGCAACAGGATCCTCTTGATCTAGTTAGTCTGTTCACACTGCCCTCTCGAGCTGACCTGCTATTTTAGTATGTTTTTGGAGGTGTTTTACTATTTATAGCAATTGCTTGATTTCGAGACTTCTACAACTCCGTTTGACTTGAAATCTGAATGACGTGACCCTCATCGGTAGACTTGTCTGTTCACACTAGCGCCTGCTGCTGACTTACTATTTATAGCCTGTTTCAGAAGTGGATTACTATAAATAGTAAGTGCTCCGATTGCCTTCAAATTTTATCGGTGGATAGCTTGAAAGATACTGATCGTAGTGGGATACACCGGTTTTCGAAAATTTTGGCATTTTACCCCTCATTTTGGGCCCCGAAGCTCGAAACCCTAATTTGACTTGCATGTCGATCAAATGACCTTCGTTTAACTCCGTTTCTGTTGCACTTTGCTCTGTTTGTGATACTGATGTGCTGGGCAGTTGCCGGAATGGACCTGCTAAAAATAGTACGTCTCTGAAAAGTGATCATCTCGCCTTGCATGTCACATCATTGCGTAGCTCTTGAAAAACCCATAAAGAATAACCTGACATGCGCTGAAAAGCCCTGCATGCAAACCTTAAAAATAGCCTTTGAAGACGGCTCCTGAAAAAGTCTCGATTCTAGTTTGCATGTTATACCACTACGAAGCTTTCAAAAAACCCACAAGGAATGTTCAAACATGTGAAGAAAATTTCAACATGCAAACCCTAAAAATAGCCTTTGAAGGCTGAATACTGAAAGTCATTGTCTCATTTTGCATGTTATATCACTGCGTAGGTCTCAGAAAACCCAGAAAGAATCTCCAAACATGCACTGAAAAACTTCGCATATAAACCCTAAAATCAACTCCTAAAGGTGAACTTGCGAAAAATAGAAAGTTGTTAGTTCTGGTTCAAATTTTGTAGACAAATGGCTTGACATGTTCTGGATGCAGTGTAACGATTAGAACTTCAAAAGTGCTAAGAGAACGTCTCAAATTGAACACTTACTAAAAATAGTTAGTTGTCAAAATTTGATGAAACTTTGCTGAGGGCCTGTTGGGAGCATACTGACTACAACGTGAAGCTCATATTCCAATTTACTTACTCCATTTGACTCCAAATTGATAAGAAAAGTACAAACCCTAATTCTACAGACTTGGCCAAAATTTCACATTTAAGCTCAAAGGCGGGCACATCCCTGGAAAGTAGACAACATAAAGAGACAGAAAGAGAGAGAGAGAGAGAAAACCAAAGCCAAAAGACCAGAATGGAGCAAAAATTTAGGGGGGGGGTCCCCATTTGCAATGGGGTGATGTGTGAAAAGGTCACAACAGATAGCTAGATATACAGACAAATAATAGACAAAGAGATATGCTGTGTAATGACCCCTTTCTAGTGGAGGCATTTAAACCTGAATCTTGCACTCAAAATGTTTCTCAAAGAGATATTAGAAGCGTTAAAAATCAATAAGTTTCAGTGATAATATCTAATAAGATCAAAGATGATACAAAGATTTCATTCTTGTCAAAGGTTTACTCATTTCTCCCTTATCACTCCTATGAATGATTCTTTCTATATAATATTTCATAAGTATATTAAGGTAGATATTAAATGTCTATCAAGATCCCAAGGATGATATTCTATTGTGGCATTTATCTTATATATATATATATATATATATTTAAGATAAATACAAATCAATTAAGTATAATATGTTCTTTGGACATTCAACTCATATGTTGATAATTATATTTCAGTAATTGATAAGTTTTTTATATATATATATATATATATATAGCTAAACTTATATATATAAATAATTGCTTTCAAAGCAATTATTTTGTAAGCTTCAAGAAGCTATAGATATATATAGGTTTATATATATATATATATATATATATATATATATATATATATATCTAAACTTATCAATTACCGAAATATAATTATCAACATACGAGTTGTATGTCCAGAGAACATATTATACTTAATTGATTTATATTTATCTTATATATATTATAAACATATATCTTAAACACCAACATATATATATATCTAGAGAACATATTATATTTATCTTATTTATATATCTTATATATATACTAAATTCTTAATCCGGTCATTTATTATCATTTATTTATTCTAGATTAGTTTTCAACATCAATGGCAATTATTTATCAAATAACACAGATCCCTTACCTACAGCCTTGATCGGTCTGCAGACACTTTACCCGTCTCTTTTTCCACTGATTCATAGAGTAGGACTTTATAATACTCTATTCCTATCCTTCGCTGCCTCTCCACTATGATTCTTACCCGTCGATCTGTATGCTAGTCCATTCCTTTGGTTTCTCACTCGCATGACAATCTGTCTCTTATGCTGCCTTTAGATTTGTCTTTTCGTTACTCTCCCCAACTATCACGACTTCTTGCAAATAACATGTGGTGGCTATTAAAATACTAAGAACGATCTCCTTGAAATATCTTCCACGTCAGACTCTGTATTTGGTGAAGATGTCAACCCCAAGTTCCACATCTCATCCATTCTCCTTCTATTCCATCGATCTGCAGATAGACGTCTCACTTTCTAGCTTACGTGTGTATTTCCTTTTTTCCTCCAGCGTTGACTTCATCCTCCACCCGCGGGTGATGATTTTTCTATTGTCTTCTATTCGATGTCTTTCCTCTGCTGATCTCCCCTTTCTTTTTGAATGCTTTCCACTGCACTTTATATCCGAACCTGCCCTTGGGTCGTGTCTTATGAAAGGTTTTGTCTCTTGTGATTCGGTATGGTGTTTGAGCGCTCCACACCATTTCCCTATTTTGTATATTTGTATTTTTGTGTACTTTATTTTGTATATTTTGTGTATTATGTTTTATTTTGTATATTGTATGCTTTCCTATGACTTGTATATTATATTTTGTATTATTTCATTTATAATTGGTATATTACATTTTGGAATAATACGTTTGGTATTTATTTTATTTAGTGGTTAGATTAGTGACAGTATTTAGTAGTTAGATTATTTTCTTGTATTTTGTGATTTCTTTTGAGTGTAGATAAATATATTAACAATATTTATAATATTCAGATTTATTATTATTATTATTATTATATTTATAATTATAATATTATCAATGATAATTATAATTATATTTAAAATCGTAGTTATTCATGTTTGGATTTTGACAATTAATTGTATTTAGACGCTTTATAGCTTAGTAATTTTGGGGGACATGACATGCTGATAGATAGATAGATAGATAGATAGAATAAAAATCCTTTGCTTTGTGTTAAAAGAACGCCTTAGCCTCTTACCTTAGGCAAACCATGGTTCAAGACACAAAGATGGCACAAGCATGACAAAACTCCATTTTGGAAGATAAAAAATGAAATAAGAAACCACAAATAAAAGAAGGAATAAACATTAAGATAAGCGAATTTGACATTGAGTCTTGTAGACAAGAATAATATGTGTTTTTGAACCAAGGTTGAGAAATAAATTTGACTTTAAATGAAATCAAGGAGAGTCTTTGCAACTTGAACACTCTCCCTATATTGGTCTTAAATTTAGAGTTAGAATAGATTAGTAAATCCAACCCAATTCTATGTGCTTAACTAGAAAGACAATCCAGTTTTGCTTAGTCTATGTGGGTTTCATTGAAAATTGTTCAAGAAAAAATAAACTGGTTTTTGTTGGTTTAGCAAGTTGTATATGTGCCTCCGATATGATTTTTTGAATTTTCGGGCCTCTGTGATAATCAGATTCTCACTTATCTTATGGCATATGGTCTTTTGTTTTAGAGCAAATTTTTTGATTAAGTAAAAACATGGGAAAGGGCCCGGACCCATTACAAAACAACCATAAAGGCGAACAAGTCGAGTCACACTAGGAGTGCTTTAGAGCAAATGTTTTGTAGGTATTTTGAACATTGATTAAATCTGATTTGCATGGGGAGATCGATTTGGATTCACCACTGGGACCCGCTTCTGCTAGCTCAGTACTTGTGTGGACTTTGACTCAAGAACTTGTGGTGACACGCTGCTTGGGAGCTTAATGACAATTTGGAAACATATCTCAAACCCTTATAAATCTAGTTCTATTGTGCTAAAATTTGGATGTGAGAATTTTATGAAATTGGGCATTATCATTTTGTTTTCTCATCCATTGCAACATTTTTGGACGTGATTAAGTGATATAAGCCAGATTTGACAATTTGAATTGGCTATGTCTTCCTTCCTTGCCTTGTTTATGCTTTGCATAGGCTCTGGGTGCCACATTTCATGTGTTGCAATATTGCACTATCCTCTACTCCAACTTTACATGCAATGTGTTGCCATATCACAATGCCTGCACCTTAGAGTAAATATTGACTTTTCTAGACACAAGAATGCTATAAAATTATTTTTTGAATCCATTACCGCGTCCCTAATATATCGGCTACCAAATTAGCATTCTTTAACTTTGAGGACATGTGGGACAAATCTTCACGAATTAACTTGCATTGATTTTGTTTCTGCAATGAACAATAGGTAAAATCCATTAGAATTAGATTAGGCATTTTATAAGCAAGTTAATGTGAATAAACCAATTTTGAGAAAACTCTCACAGTTGCCAATATTATAGCTCTCAAAAGCACCATTTGTAATTATGTAGAGCTTTGAGAAGTTAATCCCTGCAACTAATGTAGGTTGAAATTGGGTCCTTGTGATAAATCATTGTTAGCATCCAGTTAGATTTAGAACATTATTGGGTTGAAAATTCAGATGTGATAAGACATTATAATCCATTTAAATAAGCTCGGATCTTTACTAAAACTGAAGTGCCTTTACTGTATAGAGTCCACCAAGATATTAATTGGATGCAATTAAACGATTTAACCCAGTTTCATAAGATTAGTCTGTAATATCCTAGGGTGAATTCGGATGCAATTTTTTTTTCAATTTCAACTTCCCAGGTGAATAGTCATTTCATCAAACAATTGTCATGTTATTCTTTTGAACTTGCTTCCAGATGTTTCCAAAAGATATTAATTTTAATGCAATTTACACATTGCGATTACTAAGGATATATTTTCAGATTCAATACAACTCAATATAAATATATTTTGTTCACCAAAACAGCACATATGAATACTTTATGAAGAGCTGATGCAACTGTTCATCTCAGAAATTACACTATTCTGTAATAATAGAGTATTCATAATCAGCAATAAATTATATTTTCTGACCTTAAATTATCCTGCCAACATAACTCACACCCAATCACTCCTTTTCCTTGTATGGCTCCTTCCCTAGCTTCAGCGACTCCCTCACTTGTATGGTGGTCTAGAAGATGGTGTTCAGCTCCCCAAAAGTGGTCGCAATACTTCATAGAGGAAATTCTATTGATGATGACTGCCTTTGACTGTCTAAACTTCCACGTAACTCCCCAGTAAGCAGATATATATGGTACGGGAGGCTCTAAATGGGTATTGATCAACTCCAAGGCTGCGGCTAGTAGAAATCTGAAGATGGCGGCTATGAATGACTACTCAGGCCCTTTGATACCAGGTCAACTCTGCCTTCTCATTGGAAAATGGTACGGTCCAATGATTGAAGTACTTCCTTCGTAAAATTTACGATAATGACAAATATACCTTCAGCGATATAATAAATAAACCGCCTCTTCCATACAGCAAAAATGATAGTATATATCAGTTGTCCCAAGACTCTGAGATGTACGGCTGTAACATCAGTGGCTCAATAAATATATTGATTCATTTTCACCGTAATTCTGGAACTCTTTATATTGCCTGAAATTTGTCTCGAAACGAGACTTCACAAATTTCCCAAATTGTGCAATCGATCATTGAATCCCAATTGCATATCCTGAGTGAATGTGCCCTTCGATGGAATTGAGTTTTCGTTCAATCCATCCTGAAACTCAAGGGTTTTTGTCCTCTAGTTCCTAGAAAGCCATGCTCTCCAAATTCCCAAAATCTTCAAAGTTAATATTTCCAAAATGATACAATGAAATCCATTTTGCCACCTTTTATAGTCGACCACCTTTTCATATTTTAATATTAAATATCCACCATTATAAAATAACTTTATTTAATATTTGAGCATATTATTTAATAAAGTTATTTTAATGTTTTATTAATTAATTAAATATAAATGTCCTCAAATATTATTTTGGGACAATTTAATATTTAATTAATTAAATTATCTCAGTGGTGACTAATTGGGAATCAGGGACATTACATAGTCACATCCAACTAGGGATTGAAGATAAACCTTCACAAGTTTGAGAAGATGATGCAATAGGGGAGATGGATTTGCCAATAATGAAATGAAATTAACATCTAGTGTTGGGTCTAGGTACAGTATCAGAAGCGAATTTTCAAAAATTTGGTAAAATGATTTGATAGGGGGAATGGACCTGGCAATGATTAAATGAAATCAAAGTACAGGGTTGGGTCTAGGGGGACCTATCCGAAGCAAAAGATATATTCGGGTGATCAAGTTATCTGAGAAAGAATCTAGACATGATAAGCCCATTAAATGGAACTTGGGAAATTTGAAATCTGAATACCTTGATGAACTAAGCCTGAGTCTAAAATATGTCGAGAATACCCTAGGACCCACCCTATTGCTCCATTAATGACATTATAAATAAAACTTGAAAAAACAGAAACCTACCTGATAAAGAAATGAATGTGATGTGGAACAAATGTTGAGCAGTCCGGATAACTGAGAGGGGGGGGGGGGTGAATTAGTTATTATAAAACATTTTTCTTGACTTTAATTAATCCAGATCAAACTTAAATCAATCAGATATTAATGAACATGAAAGCATAAAACAACACCATGCACAATGAACACCAGAATTTATGTGGAAACCCAAGAAGGGAAAGACCACGGAGAATAATAATTCTCAATTATAAAACACCGGTTAAGGTGATTTTTACAAGGGCTCATTGCCAAGTTGCTCACTACAGGGTGGCTCACTGCCCGACTATTATAGCCAAAGTACAAAAAGGCTCACTGCTAAAAGAGAAAGGCTCATTGCCTATAAAAAATGGCTCACTGCTAACAGAAGAATGATGAAAGGAAATACACCACTGAAAGAACTGTCACCAATAACAACGGATTGAATCTCACTGTCTACTGCCTCCGGTCATACACTTTTGCACACTTTGCATTGTCTGGATATTCAGATTCACATTCATCACACTTGCTTTCCGCAAACAAAATCAACTCTTACTTATATCATTCCATGCTTCCATAATCTCTCAAGTCGGCCAAATATAATTTCATGATCTTCCTTGTCGGCCAACACAATTTGAAATAGGTCACCACAAAAACATTCCCGCGGTGGAGAGGAATGAAACATGGACCAAACATAGCCTCTTCGCTCAAATCAACACGTTGCATGATATCCAGAACCAAAGAATAAGATATAATGCAAACCATGTGCCGAAGCATGTTAACCAACTGCCAGATCGGTCCAGACCCAAAAGAATGTATCTTATTGTGTTACAAGAGAAATGGGACTAGGATAGATACAACTAAAAAATAGATCTTTACAACACGACATTTAGAACCAGGCCAATCTAGATCACCGAGGCACCAAAATAGAACTTCGGTCAATCAACCAAGATATGTTGACATCAATGACAACCATTAATGACAACAAGCAATCAACATCATCTCAACACATTTCAACAATCTCCCCCTTTTTCATTGATGACAACATTCATCAATAACAAACCAACCAACTCAATGTCAGCATCAGGGACCATCTTATCTTCTTTTCTTCTGCCCCTTTGATATCAAAGACAAAGGGAAAAACTCCCCCTAAAAAACTTACTCCGCTCCCCTGAAATATGCCCCTTCAAATTTTTCCAAGAATTTCACAAACAATCAACACTATGCCAAATGAATTAGCGTTAACTCCAAAATTGAAATCCAAATTTTAAAGATCTCAATGCCAAGAATGCACACTCAATCCCAAGGAAGGAGAGGTGTTGTCATATGGCGGAGAAAACTAAGCAATAATTGAAATGAAATTACAATTGAATGGAGCTAGGCGGTGAACCAGCCATGAAAGTTTTCCACACTTCCACTAATATAGTGGGGGGAAGAAATTACAAAACAAACTAATTCATCCGCTGCGGCGGGCATCCACTCAACAGTGGGGATTCACCACTTAAATAGTGGGTGTGAATTGAAGTTACAAAATGTATTTTCCTCCACACTGGCGGTAAACCATCCAGGGGTTACAATGTTTGAATTTAAAACACAAGTAAATGTAGAAGTATAAATGACTGAAATAGTACTACTATTCTCAGCCTTACAATGCAAATGTTCTGCAAATTACAAAGTTTCATTGTTGTATAAACAATGCCAAATGATGAAAGATAATTTCTCAACTTCAAATCTTTTCAACTACTGAAAAACAAGCCAAAATCTGTTTTACTGATGAATATGATATAAACCAGCAAATTGAGATTTCTTACCAGCAATTAGCCATCAATTAACTGCTCATATCTTCACCCCAAAGCTTCTACCTTCTTCAAATGGACTACACATGAGCACTAGCAGTATAGTTGCCCAAGAAATATTGCATCACAAGGAAAGAACTAAGTCTGAAATAAAATACCAACTCACTAAAATACAGACCAGCAACCATGATCTCCCTATAATGCTCAAATTTGATTCAAATCACCTCTAATCCAACCCAACACTGTTCTGATATAAAATCTGAGTTTTGGAAATTCTGATCAGCAAATAGAAAACACCATGAAAAGCTCATTACTCCATCAATATACCTCCAATCGAGATGAAACGAAGTGCATTGATCATTTGGAGGATAGGCGCCCAAGTCACAATGAAGAAATAGCTTCAAAAACACCTCCTATTAATTGGCACGAATTCCAAAGTACGGCCCTGGAGGAAGTACGACCTCTCTAGAAAATCAAACACTTCACCATAAAATCTGATATTTTGCAGAAAGGGTCGCCCTTGGCATAGAATTGATAAGCATCAATATCCACAATGAGATTTAAATCATACAAAGACTTGCAAGTGAAAATCTACTTCAGCCATTTAATAACCAGCAAGTACAAAACTGAAAATTATCACCAATTTCACCATGATGAAGCTCTATATGCACTTCTGAATGAAGCACACTCCCAAATGACCATCTAGGGAACCATAGTTTCAAGCCCGAAGAATGGTGTAAATACTAAGCTCCCCCTTAGCCGGGTTCTGAAATCAATTCAACAGCATAACTTTACATTATTTTCCAAAGATTGGAAATGAATGAGCAATGGCTTGCTTTTATAGAATTGAAGGTGATTGTTGGCTCTTCAGCTTCCATCTTTTTTTCCCTCCAAAAGAGACACCCATTTCACTTTTGAAATATTTTAACTTTTAAAACATTAAATTCACCTTTCTAGGCGTCCAAGACTTGAGGAGAAATATTTACTTTAGAAATATTTAAATAATCTCTCAATGAGGCGTCCACCCTCGAAGACCACCTTTTAAAACAACTTTAAGTCATTAATACTAGGCCAAGGGGGCCAATAAGAAATTATAACATTAATGACTTAGAATAAATCATTTTACCCAAAATGAGCCTCAAAATGCTGAAAGCCAAATATGCTCCAAACTGCACTGCTCGAAATGGAAACTGAGCTGACTGCTGATGCTACTACCCAAGATGGCACTGCCAAAAATAAAACTTACTAAAAATAGTAAATTCTAAAAAGTTGTCCAATGCCTTTGCAAAACATACCACTGCGAAACTCTTTGAAAACCCATAAAACTCCACCAGACATGCATCCGAAACTCTAACATACAAGCCATTAGAAATGCATCAGAACCCCTATAAAATAGGAAACCCTAATTTTACCTCTGACGAGCCTATGGGCTTCCGGAAATAGGCTATCAGTCACTGAAGGGCGTATAGCTAAAATGGGGACATTACATCCCCCTATGAGGAAGGCACCAAACATTGATCCAAATAAAAATGAGCATATAATACCCTAGACCAATGCACATCTCGGTGCATGTTATTGTAGACTAGGAGGGGGCAGAACTCCTAACTTCTGCCGGAGATACTCAAAAGTATCTTTGCTCAACGGTTTTGTGAAAATATTTGCAATCTGCTCTTTTGTAGGTACATATTCAAGTCTGACCTCATTCTCCAATACCTTCTCTCTTAGGAAATGATATCTGATGGATATATGCTTCGTTCTGGAATGCTGTACCGGATTCTTGGAAATGTTTATTGAGTTGGTATTATCACACATAATTGAGATTGGTTCATCAAATGA